>JACXGI010001676.1:0-26717 GCA_016801175.1 Esox masquinongy
CCAATGGTATGGGCAGAGTAAAATGCCAGCAACAATTGCAAATATATAGTGTCCCTTGATTTTTTAGCATATTATCACTCTATACCATCTTCTGAACATTTCCTACAATACATTCACTGCATTGTATAGAATTGTTTTTTCTGTATAGAGCAATGTGTATTTCATATCTATTGAGTTACATTGTGGCCAATGGTATGGGGGGAGCAAAATGCCAGCAACAATTGCAAATACATAGTGCCCCTTGATTTTTTAGCATATAATCACTCTATACAGTCTCCTGAACATTTCCTACAATACATTCACTGCCGCGTATAGAATAGTTTTTTCTGTATAGGGCAATATGTACATGTACAGTCTTTTATAGTGTTTTGCATTGGGGGCTAAAGGGGGTGTGGAAAATATTGTGTTGCTAGATGTAGCACGCCATTCCCCATGATTAGACAGGTTTGTCTTACTTTACACACTCTCCTGAACATTTCCTATAGTGCTTTCTCTGTGGCACATTCAAAAGTTTTGAGCTATGAGGCAAAATGTATTCCATATTCAGTCATTCGCATTGACTGAATTTTGACCTTGGAACATGTTTTAATACCCACTTTTTATTGAAATTACTCTTAAATATAATCAAGTATTAATTGTTGTCAATCTTTTGAGAGGTACATTTTCTTAAACACTTAATTCAATTTGTCAGTTTTTTTTGGCCTCTTTTATTTTGAAAAGTTCCCAATTTTCGTGACTCGGAAGTGTTTTTTAATGTCGCTCTGTAGACGCTGATGTCTTCCTCTCAACAAAAATGGCGGCTCCCTTAACCCTACTTTTTATTGCAGCTATTACAATTAGAGCAGTATTATTTAGATCAAGTTTAGCTGATCTGATAACAGAACGGGTTGAGGTAGTATCTCCACTAAATGCCTGGAAAAGAGGTAGGTGCTTTGTTATTTATCTTACTAAATAACAAAGTCAACCGCTTGTCATTGACAGTTCAAGTAGATAGTCGGCTACAACATGTACATTAACTTGATATGCTATTCTAGCTAGCTGAATGGACAGCAGTAGTTAGCAGTCTTGTTACATCTAGCTAGTCTAGCAAGGTTTAGTGTCTTTATTAAGAAATAGAGTAATATGCATGGGAAGTACCCAAGAATAAAATCTAACATAGCAAGATGCCGTTGCCAAAAAGAGGTAGGTATATGCTTGGCATAGTCTTGTGGAATGGGAGCTAGCTAGCCAGACAGCCTAGAAAGCTAAGGAAGGAAAGGCGGATATCGTTAACGTAGCTATTTTAACAACAGTGATTCATGGATGTGTCTGTAGTATTTCCAAGCCACAACGTAATTTGCTGCTGTTTGAAATTGAATTTGCCATTTTGGCTTTATCCTCTGTCTTTTGTAAAGCAATGTTTATCGAATGACAAGGAGGTATACATCATTCATTTTTAAGCACACAGTAGTTAGCTAGCAGACTACGTTAGCGTGTGAAGCTTAGTTATGTTCATATACTTGTGTTTGGTATTGCACTTGAAGTGCCAAATGTTTCGGGCTAGTTTTGGGACTTGAAGGAGCTAGACCCAGTTACCATGCCTCATTTAGGAAACATTTGGAAATAACATTGTACTGTACGTCATGTATTATAATGCTTCAATATGTTTTAAGTTGTCTGATGGTTTGTTATTTGTAGTTGTCGAAGGCTTGGCTCTCCTGGACCTGGGTATATCACCATATGCAGGAGACGTTTTTCATGAGGTTGGTTATCTCCATTGTGTGGAAAAGTGGCATTGTCAGACCTTTCCATGCCATACACTGAATCTTTTGCTCTATGTTCGAATTATGACTTCTCTGACTGTATTTCTCTTTCAGACTCCCCTCATGATATACTTCTTCCACTTTGTTATTGATTATGCAGAGATTGTGTTTATGGTGAGTGCAAGCAATACAATATCCTAATTCAGTTACATTGTCTACAATATCAAGCTGTTTTAAAACATTTAGTGGAATTTCACTTTTTGACAGTTACAGTCAACTCAAATAATTTGCACCCTTCATATAATTGAGCAAAAGTGAATGCAAAAAATGAGTCATATTTTTGGCTCAAACATGAGGGGCCATATACTTTTATTTTAACACGATTTCTCAAACACATCATTTTATTGAGTACATTTTTTTCTGCAAAATGTTTCAAAGGTATTGGTACCCCTAAAGAGCATCTGTAAATACATTATATTTTTAGTTGGTGTCAATCTCCAGCAACTGTGTTGATTGATTTACCATGGGTAAAGTCAAAGAGCTTTCAGCTGAAAGGATACCGATCTTTATTGACCTGTACAGATCAGGAAAAGCACCTGATACCCACAGTAAAATGGTTTATCATTGATGCTTTGGGGCTGTTTTGCTACTAGTGATCCAGGGGCTCTTGTTAGGGTCAAATTAATTCCACTACTTACCAGGATATTAATGGCCAAAATCTGGACTTGGCCGTGCCTGGACCTTTTGACAAGACAATGACCGCAAACATAGAACAAAATCAACATGGAAATGGTTGCAGGACCACAAAATCAATGTTTTACAATCACCATCTCAGCCTCTGGACATGAAAATCTGTGGTCTTAATTGAAGGAACTGTCCTTAAGTGCAAACCTAACACTATCAAGGATCTTGAAATATGCTGCATTGAGGAGTGGTCCAAGATTCCTCCAAGTGCGCCAGACTTGTTAGACTTTACATGAAGAAGCTCAGTGCTATAGTGCTGTTCCACTCCAGGGGCCTCATGTATCAATTTTGTATAACTAATTTCAGTAGATAAACGAAGGAAGGTGGAGACCAGTCAGAAAAAAATAACATAAATACATTTCCCATAAAGTGAAATTATTAAAGTGAAAAATATTATCTAATATAGAATCTAAAAACATGTCCTTACTCGAAATGTATCAAGTAGCTTGACAAGCAGTCATCAATATTCCGCATTGCAAGACTTAACTGCTGTTGTAAATAAAGTGGTCAGAGATCAATCAATGTGGATGTGAGAAAGCAATTTGCTGTACTCCTAACCAGTGTCCAAACTTTAGGAGGTGGGCAAAGTGTGACAGATATTTCTCACATTGACAGGCAAGTCACTGGTATTATTGAGGAGATCTGAGTGGAAAAGTCCTGGATGGGGAGACCAACATGTCCCTGTGGGATGGTTGCAGTCAATGATCATTTGCCACATGGGTAATCATAACATTTCAACTTCACATTCAAGAACCATATCAATAAAGACATAAAATCAAAGTAAATTTGGTCAAGCCCAGTTCAAGTCATGTGGGCCTAGGACTAAACTGTTATTTTGGCTACAGAACAAGTAGGCTATCTGCAGTGGCATACCAGAGTGGGGTTGCGGGGCTCTGCAGTTTGGCTGCGGTCCGTATGGTTTCGAGTGAGGCCTTACGAACCGAGGCGGTACAGCCGAGGCTGTCTTGCAAACGCAAGATCTGTTAAAAGAAGCATTTATTTAATTGAATAGGCGTATTGTAGTGTATGGCAAAATATGCTATGTCGAATGTGTTGCTTTACACACATGCACATGGGGCTATTGTTTGTCTTGTTTTCAAATTGTATGGATATGCCCATTGAAAGGGCTATGGTTTACAAGCTATTAGTCCTAACAGTTTTTGGATCAGCTACGGGCTGTATGGTTTTGACGCTTGCTACATCCGTAGCCAATAGGCCTACAATGTTGCAGGAAACAGTTTGCGCATTCCTGTAGGCTATTCATATTTCTATTGATAAGATTTTTCCCATGTGTTTCAGTTGACATTCCTCTACCATTTTTTCCAAAATAGCATGGTATTGCTCCAATTCAAACTCTAGCCTGTACATACGCATGGGTTGAAATTTGCGTATAGATACGCACTTTCCCATCAAGTTCAACACTGATAAATGCCGACCTTTGCATCAACGTGTGGTTTACGCGCAGATTTGTGTGTACGCACGATTGATACGAGGGAGGCTTAACAAAATATTAATGTAGGGGTGCCAATAATTTTGAAACCTATGTTTTTCAGAACAATATCATACTTTTCATTGAAATGTTTTGTCTGAGAAATTGAGTAGAGATAAAAGTATATGGCTCCCCTTATGTTTGAGACAAAATGTGACTCATTGTTTGTAGTATTTATTTTTTTTGCATTCACTTTAGTTCAATTTAATGAAGGGTGCCAATACTTCTTGAGTTGACTGTAGCTGTGAACATACAATACCAGTCAAAAGTTTGGACACCTTCTCATTCCATTTTTTTTATTTTCCACATTTAGATTAATAGTGAAGACATCAGAACTATGAAATAACACCTATGAATCATGTGGTGACCAAAAACCTGTTAAACAAATCAAAATACCATTCATATTGTAGATTATTCTTAAGTAGCCACCCATTGCCTCGATGACAGATATGCACACTCTGAAAGACTTCTTTATAACAACCCTCCCACACAGCGTGTGGTTATGCAGGTGGCGTCTGATTGTAGTTTTGGTAATGTCCTGACCCCAAGACCTAACTAACTGCAATTCTCCAGCTGTGATCCTTGGAGATTCTTTGGCCACGAACCTTCCTCCTCACTGTGCATGGGGTCGATACAGACACATGTCCTCTTCAAGGCCATTTATCTCCAGTTGCTTTAAACTTCTTAATTATTGCCCTGATAGTGGAAATTAGCATTTTCAAACTATGTGCTATTTTCTTATAGCCATTTCCTGATTTGTGCAGTTGAACCATAGATGGGCTGATGTCATAGAGCAATTTTGCTGCCAATCTCACCGGGGACCTGTTCAAAACCAGCTACAATAGAAATGCATGGTAGAAGTGTAATTTTGTTCTTATTATGGTTACATTTTCTTAATATTATATAAATAGCCACTTTCATGCATAGCATAATGATGAGCTTACAGTGACTGTACTTTTCGGGAATGTTAACAAACATCCATTTGAAATAGTTTGCAATAATTTATTTAAGAGTACAAAATGGCTGTGGTCTAATGTAATGTACAGGACAGTACTTTAAATACGGTGCAAATGTATATGTTTTTTATTTCCAAAGATAACACTTAACTATGATCTACATTATAATACATGTATGTACTGTATATACATAAATACTATAATTTAATTGTAGAAATTACTATTTTAGTAACAGTAGCTAAATGGAGCTAGCTAACTAAGTGAATTTGGTATGCTAATAGTAGCACCGTAATTGGAGGGCAGGAATAGAAGTAGCTAAGCTCCCTTTTTGTGGACAAGCTACCCAGCATCACCCTCTGCTGATTCTGCTATCATTAAGTTTTTTGACAAGCGTGTTATTTCACATACGTTGTGTGAAACATTGATTCATTATTTACTGTAGCAAGCTAGCTGAGACGTTAAAAGAAATTATTCTGATACTGTAAGATTATGTGGCTAAACAGCTACAGTTAGACCGGATTAGCTTTCTTTTTCATTGATTAAAAACACACTATATAAAATTCACTATGTTGTCATACTTTTCTCCACAATTACTAATGCATGAAAAATGCTTCCCACTTCCTTTGTATTGTTTGTCCTTTTTTCTGGACCAAATTACTGTTGCACTACGATAGAAGTGTATGTCCCATCTACGCTTTATATTTATGAGCTCATTACTGTATTCTCGGTTCGTTCCCATAGTGATGAATAAATATTGGAATTTGGTCTGTGTCACCACATTTATACCCCAGTTAAACGGGAATTCATGGCTTTCCACTTAAGTTTTCCTAATCACTTAGGTGAACATAAAAACATAAAATATGAATGTTTTGCTGTAATATACAGAGGGTGCCAATATTGGTCAATGTAGCTTCTTAAGTACTTTAGTCAGAATAGGGTCCAGTTTACTGCTGGTTGGTTTAGAGCTCATTCCTATTTTAGTGAATGTTTCAAGTGATACTGGGTTAAAAAGTTCAAGTGTCCCCACTGATTCCAGGTCCCGGCAGTAGCTACTGTGAAGAATCTAAAATATGAATGTATCTTGAGTCCATACATGTTATTTCATAGTTTTGATGTCTTCACTATCATTCTACAATGTGGAAAATAGAAGTAAAGACATATTAAACATTATGCCTTTGAGTGATCACAACACATCAATTTATTTCTCATCTTATAGCTAATCCAGTTAGCCAAGAAAGCAATTTGTGAATGAAAATATCAGTAATTGGGCTGCCGTTGTAAACTGTGTCCACTGGAGCAGATAAGTGAGGCATAGGTTGACTTTTATTGACTTACGGTCACATCCACTCATACTTACTCATTGGTGTTCTCCTCTCTGTCAACCTGGCTTGCAGATGGCGGATGCCCTTACAGCTCTGGCACTGTATTTAGCCGTGAAGGACTACAACAAAATGGTGGTGAGTAACTACATTTAAGTAATTTAGCAAACATTCATATTCTGAGCGACTCAGTAATGACTCCATATATATTTTTGCCCTGACTTTGCATGGGAATTGCTGCTCTACCGACTGAGCATTTATAGACTTAAATTATAATTGCCCATACAGGCTAGGTTGAATGACATGGCTGGTTATGTAATAGAACCATACAGGCTGGGTGTAGTGACATGGCTGCTTTTATAGTGGAACCATACAGGCTGGATGTAGTGACATGGCTGCTTTTATAGTGGAACCATCCAGGCTGCGTGTAGTGACATGGCTGGTTTTATAGTGGAACCACACAGGCTGGGTGTAGTGACATGGCTGTGTATATTGTGTTTCTGCTCCAGTTCAGGAAACAGAAGTATGCTCTGGAGGGTGACCGATATCCTCTGGACTGCCTGGAGCTCATCCGCACACCCAGAGAGATGCTCTATATCCCTCTGAAGGTGGCTATGTTGTAAGTACTTGGATCGGCTTACTTTTCCCTGGTCCTAACCTTCACCAGTAGATGGGAAAACACAATACTGACTAGAGATCAGCTTTCAGGGTTAACGTCACCTCTCCTTCACCTGGCTCAACGTTGCCAGCTCAAAAAAAGCTCTATCAATCAATCTAGTTCATGAAGCCCTTCTGTACATCAGCAGAGTTCACAGTGCTGAGTTCAAGTGCTTATACAGATATCCAGCCTTATATCTGAAAGATAAATCATTAAGAAGTGAATGTCCAGGGCAAGGAAAACACTGAGGGGTCGAATTCTGTCTATTGGCCAGTCCTCTTCTGGCTGTGCTGGTTCAAGATCATAAGAGTGTGACATTTTACTGCCAGGTTTTTCTTAAAGATATTTAAATGTTTATCTGGAGCGCATACTGCTGCAGCATGGTTTAAAATCCAACTACTGCTCTTTCAGCAAAAATTGCTATGTATCTTACATCACTTTCCTGTCCAATAAAGCATACAATGCTTAAAAAAAGAAGCATTTCCAATCTAATGATGAATTCCTTTTGTTTTCACTCTCTGCTTGCAGTTACTTGTTGAACCCTTTCACTATCCTCTCCTGTGTGGCAAAATCCACCTGCGGACTTAACAATGCAGTCATCGCACTTTTCATTCTCTCAACAATAAAAGGTGTGTGAACTGCAACAAATGAGTAAAATTATTTAATGTGACCAAACCATTCAATTGTCCTGTTTTTTTTTTTTTTCTCTGATTCTGAAGGTAGTGCCTTGATGAGTGCGATATTCTTAGCCTTAGCGACGTACCAGTCAATCTACCCCCTCACCCTATTTGCCCCAGCATGGCTCTACCTACTACAGGTAAGTCTGTCACTGAGCTGAAATGCTCATGTTTGCCTTAGACAAATGTGTTGTTTTTGGCTCAGGTTTCAAAAAGAGTCTTTTTTCATGGTGAGGTTGTGAAACAGTTTTGATATCAAAATGGAAACAGTTTGGAAAGCCCTGTGCTAAACAATCTGTCATATGTCAGCCTAGGGTTGTCTAGCAGTTTAAGCAACTTCCTTTGTTGCGCATGTCATTTCAGCTAGCACTCTTAAACTATCAAAAAGAACTGGACTGCTGGTCAGTAAATTAGGTGTTATGTGTCTAATCAGTCACATTGCATTGTGATCTAAAATGGCACAATTGATCCTAAATCAGCCGTCCTACTCTGAGACATATGATCAAATTCAGATTTGTAAGCATTTGAGATTTATGCTTAACTATCCCTGGTGTCTTCTGCCCTCAGAGGCTGTACATCCCAGTGAATTGGCGAAGGCCTAGCTTCTGGCTATTTACGACACAGTATGTCTTCATGTACCTGGGCAGCCTGGCTGTCATGGTCTGTCTTTCCTTCTTCCTGCTCAACTCCTGGGACTTCCTGACCTCAGTCTACGGGTTCATGTGAGTGAAAACGCAGACACTAGTGCTCTATATTTAAAGGACATTTTTATGTTTTCAAGCTAAACGTTTGGACCACCGCCATCAGTCCAATTTTGGGTTGCATGAGTAATTGCTATAAGAAAATAATTTTAAGGTGTATACCTCAGCATACAATTACTGTTACATTTTCAATTGAGAATTTGCTTATCAATGTAAAACACTTTCTGAATATATCTCTTATTAATTTGATAGAGGTGGCCAGGCCGACATATTTAGAAGACGGGCGCATTCTGTGTGGCAGAATGTGTTATGAAAGGGACATTGTTTCCCTCTGACCATATGAATTCTGTTCTCTGTTTCCCCTCAGCCTCTCTGTGCCAGACCTCACCCCCAACATAGGCCTCTTTTGGTACTTCTTTGCAGAGATGTTTGAGCATTTCCGCCTCTTCTTCATCTGCGTCTTTCAGATCAACGTGTTCTTTTACACCATTCCACTCTCCATCAAGCTAAAGTGAGTCCCCTCAAAATATTGAAGATGTCTTTAAGACCTGTAGGGTCTTTGAAAATGACAAACCGATTTTTTTTTTTTACTTTTCAGCACTGTTATGAGCCAATGTTTTGTTCAATAAAAAGCTAAATAATTGTCTTGCTGTTGTTCACATGAGCAACTAACGATGTTGAAGATAATTTCACTTAAAAATAGAGATCATAGCCTATATAAAGATCTATTAAACTGAATAAAAATCAAGTTAAAGTTTTGCGTTTGCTATGTTTGAACCGTTGCCATACCTGGTTAGGCAAAATTTTTCAGCCCTTGAGGTATATTTTCTCCCATATTAAATTATTTTGTAGGCACCGACGTTGAAGCCGAAACGTTTAATAACCATGCTGTTGTGTATGTGGGACAATATATCTTGATGCCACTCGCTAACTTGAAGCAGATGTTTTCGCTAGCTGTTGCACTGTTAACTCAAACTAACATTGAAAAACCATCAGGTTTTTTAACAAAATTAGTCCAGGTATGTAAGTAATTTACGAAAATACCTAAAGCACCCGCAAGAAAACCAATTACGGATGTATGATGCATGCCGTTACCTCGCATGGAGGGCATATCATTCACCTTTTTGGGGCTGAAAATTGCGTAAGTTGGCGATTTGAATATTGCTCATGACAATATCGCAATTTTTATTATATTTCGATGAATTCTGCAGACCACCTATAAGATTAACATAGCTGTGGTTTGTTTGCAAATCTTTAGTTGCATAAGCTATCTAATCATGTTTGCCTTCACTGGACACCTTTCTCAATTTTCTTAATTTCCATTATAGTCGATGAAACTTCCATTGAGGTTTTCTAAGTGTTTTGTTAAGCAGTCATATTAACATTTGAAAAGTCCCTTTAACATAAGCTGTTTTCACAAAGTGTTTATACAGATATCCAGGCCAAAACCCCAAAGGGCAATTAATAAGATCAAGCATAGCGGGAATGGAAAAACTCTATAACTACACGGGATACATAAGGCAATAGCATTCCTAGCATGATCGATGTCTTGCGCAGAGTTGTCCCAAAATATCCATCATACAGTAGTAATACCGCTCATCGTCTCCTGTCTTTCCCAGGGAGCACCCAGTCTTTCTGATCTTCATGCAGATCGCCATCATCTCTATCTTCAAGTCCTACCCCACCGTGGGTGACATCGCTCTCTACATGGCCTTCCTGCCCGCCTGGAACCACCTCTACAGATGTGCGTGCTTCATTTACTTTACTGCCAGGTTCTGTTTGATTCCGGCACTCTGTACAAAACAGTATTGCGACAGACGACAAACACAAGCATTTGTTATTGGACACACTTTGATGTCACATCTTAATGCACATGTACATAATCATGCTGTGACGACCGCGGTAAAGAGTTTCATATTCACACATTTGACTACTTCCAAGTACCAGTAAAATTGCCGACTGCAGAGTGCTGGACAAGGCTATATCAACATGCCAGAGGAAAGACCACTTAGGGACTAGGGTAAAAGTGCAGTCCTCAGAATAATGGCTTTTTATGATACAGTTGGTAGCTTATTACTTGAAATAGATATTTCAAAATTTCAGATTTTCATCTCAAATCGCACCAGTATAGTCTCTGACATTGTCAAAGAGCCTCAACTTAGATTTTTCACAAATTGTGAACCATAGATTTTTTTCTAATATTTTAAAGTTTCATTTTGAAATAGCTTTTTCAAATTTTTAGATATTCATCCCACATCGCATCCATATATTCCACGTTGCATTATCTCAGAGACACAAGTTAGATTTTTCACAAATAATGAGGTACCGATGTTTTACTAATATTTTAAAGTTTCCCTTTGAAATAGCTTTTTCAATTTTTGAGATAGTCATCTCAAATTGCATCCATATATTTTTCATGGCATTATCTAAGAGCATCAACTTTGATTTATACAAAATGATCAAGCATAGATTTTACTAATATACTAGTAGTATATTCGATTTTCTGAGTTTTTTTGAGTTCTTACTAATATTTTAATGTTTCCCTTTGAAATAGCTTTTTCAATTTGAGATATTCATCTCAAATCACGTCAGTATACAGTTGCATCTCAAAAAAGAGATGTGTAATATGTTGTGCATATCTGCGCAATCTGTGAGGAGAATTACTGTTACCTTCAAAATCTAGATGGCAGGCTATGTTTAAGGATCAGCATCTAGCTGGAGTGACAGCTACCATTAAAATTAGCTGCTGAGACCACATCTTCGGTGTAATCATATGGTGCAACAGAGCCGACTACAAAAGTGTATTTTCAATATGTTCTATTTAATGTCTAACAAGACATTGTGTAATTTGTAAAACAAAAATCATGTGTAATTACAAACTTGGAATAGCATCCTACAGGATGTTTTGTAATTAACATTTTTTCCACAAGTGTAATAACCTGTACTGATAAATCATTATTCTATTGTAATTACAGTGTAATACCTGTGGTACTACATTTACTATGTACCTGTGGTACTACGTTTTTAATACAGTTGGTAATGTGTATTTACATTGCAGTCACATAGAATAAGTGTCAACTTAATGGAAAGTGATACCGAAATTATTTATGGAAACCAGTTTGGCCAAAAAAGTGTTAGCCCATGCATATAATTTGACCCTGGAATTCTAACATTGAGCCTACATATTAGAAAAAACAGCAAATACTCTGAGCCAGTGCAAGTGTAATTCATTAAAACTAATATGAACAACTGGAATTGGTTCAACAAGATTTTGGAAGGAACAGCTTAGTTATGAAATATGCAACAAACATGCCTCTCCAGCATTTGATTTGATTAGATTCAAATTTGTCATTACACAGAGTACAAGTACTAGGAAAACAAAATGTTGTGCATCTAACCTAGAAAGTGCAAGTAGCAGTACTGATATAATAGAGTTAATGGCTAGAATGTACAGTACTATTGGGTGTAGTTAAGAGCAAGTGCAAAAGGTCGACGAAGGTGCAAATTGTTAGCTATAATTTTAACGAGTGCAAATAGAAGTGTAAGGTGCATATATGAGCTGTAATAATTTAATATATATAGTTATGTACATTAGTAGTGTTTTCAGGAGGTAGATATGAATATGCATACAGTGCAGTGTGAGTCTGAGAGTGTATAAAAGTTCAGGGGGTAGGTAGAAGTCCTAAGATGCTGGTCGGGGGTGACGGTTGTGTGTGCTGGTAATGACAGTGGAGGGTTTTGGGGGGGGGGGGTTACCACTAAGAGAAGCAGTGTAACAGCTACAGGGAAGAAAACGGAGCAGAGGCTTCTGTACTGCCTCCCAGATGGGAGGAGGGGAACAGTCCATGGTTGGGGTGGGAGGGGTCCCTGCTGATGCAGCAGGCCCTCCACAGACACCGCAGGCATTGGAGGTCTACGATGACAGGAACCTGAACACCAGTGATGTACTGGGCGGTTTTCACCACCTGTTGCAGAGCTACCCCTCCCACCCTAACCATGAACAAATATCTGAGTACAAATAATGCAGGGGATGAAGTGCATTAAGATTAAGCTATCATGTCAGTTCTGTGCAAAATGTAAATTCAAGGTTGAATTTACTTTTTTTGTTATCTTTAACTTTTCAGATATCCAATTCCATTCTTTAAGAACTTGTGTCACTTCTACAGCCATTCTACGGGCTCAAGAGAGTCATAATTCACCATAGGTTTCTCCCCAGAACTGTCAACAGCCGGTCTGCTATATTATACCCCCTTCAACCAGGAAATCAATCCAAGCCAACTCCTCTTGGAATCCTTGGCCTTTTGCTCATTGCAGGGTCACAAGGAAATGCCCTTGCTGATTTGACAATAAAGCTATGTTAACCCCAGCATTTGATTCATATACCACTGAGCCACTAGGTCAGCCGCATGTTGTATTTTTAAAAAAAGAAAAGAAAAGAAGAGTATCTGTCAAGAGTAGGATGACATGATTTGGGATGAATATCTCAAAATTTTAAAACGCTATTTCAAAATGAAACTTAAAGATATTAATAAAAAATCTATGCTTGATAATTTTGGAAAAATCAAAGTTGAAGCTCTTGGATAATGTAATAAAGAATATACTGACATGATTTGCGATGAATATATCAAAATTTTAAAAAGCTATTTCAAGTAATAAGCTACCAACTGTATCATAAAAAGCCATCGTTTGTGAGGACTGCACTTTTACCCTGGTCCCTATGTAGCATGTTCACCGGCTCATAGACACAGCCTTGTCTGGCCCGCGGCGGTCGGCAGACTGAATACAGTTTAACCGGTGCTTGGAAGTAGTCGAATCTGTGAATCTAAAACTATCTTTACCGCGGTGCCGTGACATACCATTTGCTAGCACATTCGGATCGACCATGTGGGGGGCGCCATTGAACCGGACAAGTTTGCAAGGTCACGTTGCCGTTTAAACTAGTCTTAAAAACCGGTACAAGGAAAAATATTTACAATTGAAACCCATTAGCTCCACCATTTTGTTTTTTTTCAAATTTTTCAAATTTCTGAAGAAAAAAACTAATGCTTCACACCCTTCTCCTGTTGTACCAAAACATCAATCTTCCCGTAATTTCATATTTGTCATCTGTGGACGAAGGTTTTAGTGATTGCATTATAAAGTATGTTTAAAAAAACATGTCTACAATTGGTCATTAAACATTTTATGGCTTTGGTCTGGCACATAAATCAGGCATCGAAAATGGTATTATAATATACAGTTAAGCCCAAAAGTATTCATACCCATGCCAGATTTTGAGCCATAGTGAATTTTTATTTGACCAATAGGTTTCTTCTGGCTGGAAATGACAAACAAGTGACAAAACACGGTAAGACATCATGCTGGAAACACAAATGAATAACGGAACTATTTCTGTTTTTAGCCTGACTTGCAGTTGACTAGTAACTGACTAGAGAACTACTGTTGTTCAGCTGTTCTCAATTTATAGGTGATTAGAATGCTCTCTCATGGTGGAAATTACAAACCATTGTAAATAGTATAGAAACTTACATTTAACATTTTCGAGGGTTATGAATAATTTTGGACATGGCATTTTTTGTAAAATGTGAAAAAAAACAGAAATATTTCAGTTATTCATTTGTATCTCCAGCACAATGTCTTACCGTGTTTTGTCACTTGTTTATGTCATTTCCTGCCAGAAGAAACCTACTGGTCAAATAAAAATTCACTATGGCTCACAATTTGGGTATGAATACTTTTGGGCTTAACTGTATATTGATGCAAATGTCCTAAACACTATTGAGATGTGAAATTATAGTACATTGGGTACGACTTCATCAAAGCACAAAAGTTGCAATAAAGCCAATATTGTCTGCTATCAACTTTAATTTACTTTGTAATACAGGAATGTATTAAAACTTGAATGAGGTGGAGCTGAGGTAATGTTGTATGTTGTTTATGTTCCGAATCTATGTTGTGAGCGGGGAAACAAACATGTTTATTAGATGCACAGCAGATGGCTGGCCGCAGACTTTGCTTGATCATTTTCTTAGCTTGATAATTTTGTCGTTATACCCAACTAAAACTGCCATGAGCAATTGTATCACCTAAAAATAAACCCATGTAACAGCTATCCTAAAATTACATAGTGCTACTTTGAAAGTAGGGATACCAATGCTTAGTGTAAGAATTGAATAAATGAAATCAACCAAATCTTAATCATGCAAATAGAGATATTTAGCAATATCGGCTCACTCCCACAAGAATTGGGTTTGGCTCAGTAATCCGGTTGTCACAAAGACAGTTTATAACTATAGATTGTATAGGTAGTTGTGTTGTCTATGCGTTTGACTTCTTTGTTTTTCCAGTCCTCAGGAATATCTTCCTAGTGTCGGTTGTGTTGTTGGCATGCTCCGCCCTGTTCCCTGTCCTCTGGCATCTCTGGATATATGCTGGTAGCGCCAACTCCAACTTCTACTATGCAATCACCCTGCTCTTCAATGTGGCACAAGTGAGTAGGCTGGCAAAGGCTGCACAACAAAACTGTATGGGTAAAGGCGTCTTCATGGTTGTTTCCGATAAACTTAGGTCTTGACGATGTCCTTTGCTTTGTGATTAGAGTGGCTATAGAACTGTACCATATTTTGATTTGTTGGTCTTTTTCTTTTTTTTTCTCGTTAGCAGATTAGTTAGGGCTGGAGAAATTTTACCAAGCTCAAAGACAGCTGCGGATCCAAGGACTGACTATTCGTGATATTTACATTATAGACCAGACCAGGTTTTGGGGCTGTAGAATGTTTATTTACATTTACATTTTGGAGCTCAAATATGGTATGACAGTTGAGGTAAACTCTTCAAGAATCAGTGCGTATACAGGTGCATCTCCAAAAAAAAATTAGATTGTGGAAAAGTTCATTTTTTCCGTAATTCAAATAAAAAACTAACACCTTCATATATTCTAGATTCATTACACATAAAGTGAAACATTTCAAGCCTTTTTTGTTTCAGTGTTTTGTTTCAGTGTTGATGATTACAACTTATAGCGGATGGAAATCAAAAATCCAGTATCTCAGAATATTAGAATAAAAAATTTACAATACAGAAATGTCACCCTGAGAAGATCTCTAATCAGCTAATTAACTCCCTGAGCCTTCAATCTCTGTCTGGTTCAGTACGTGCAACCTCAATCATGGGGAACACTGCTGAATTGACAGTTGTCCAGAAGACACTCATTGACACCCTCCATGAGGAGGGTAAGTCACAGAAGGTCATTGCTGAAAGGGTTGGTTGTTTGCATCAAATCATATTCATGGCAAGTTGACTGGAAGAGAAAAGTGTGGTAGGAAAAGATGCACACGCAACAGGGATGACTGCAGCCTTGAGAGGATTGTCAAGCAAAGCCGATTCAAGAATTTGTGGGAGATTCACAAGGAGTGGACTGAGGCTGGAGTCAGTGCATCAAGAGCCACCATGCACGGACGTATCCAGGAAATGGGCTACAAGTGTCGCATCCCTAGTGTCAAGCCACTCCTGAACCAGAGACAATGTCCGAAGCGTCTTACCTGGGCGAGGGAGAAAAAGAACTGGACCGTTGCTCACTGGTCCAAAGTCTTCTATTCAGATGGAAGTAAATTTTACATTTCATTTGGAAATCAAGGTCCCACAGTCTGGAGGAAGAGTGGAGAGGCACAGAATCCTAGTGGCTTGATGTCCAGTGTGACGTTTCCACAGTCAGTGATGATTTGGGGTGCCATGTCATCTGCTGGTGATGGTCCACTGTGTTTTATCAAGTCCAGAGTCAATGCAGCCATCTACCAGGAGATTTTAGAGCACTTCCTACTTCCATCTGCTGACAAGCTTCATGAAGATGCTGATTTCCTTTTCCATCAGGACCTGGCATCTGCCCACACTGCCAAAACGACTGGTAACTGGTTTGCTGCCCATGGTATTACTGTGCTTGATTGGCCAGCCAACTCACCTGACCTGAACCCCATAGAGAATCAATGGGGTATTGTCAAGAGGAAAATTAGATTCACCAGACCCAACAACACAGACACGCTGAAGGCCGCTATCAAAGCAACCTGGGCTTCCGTAACACCTCAGCAGTGCCACAGGCTGATTGCCTCCATTCCACACTGCATTGATGCAGTAATTTGTGCAAAAGGAGCCCCAAGTATTGAGTGCATAAATTAACATACTTAGGAAACCTTTGCAGGTGTTCTGAGGTGATTAGCCGATTAGACCCCTTCTCAGGTTGACATTTCTGTATTATAAATTTTTTCTAATATTTTGAGATACTGGATTTTTGGTTTCCATGAGCTGTAAGCCGTAATCATCAAGATTGATACGAAAAAGGCTTGAAATTATTCACTTTGTGTAATGAATTTAGAATGTATGAAGGTGTCACTTTTTGATTTGAATTACGGAAAAAAAATAATTTTCCACAATATTCTAATTTTTTTAGATGCACCTCTGTATATCATGAATTTATGCATCTAAAAATGGATGTAGGAATTGAGTCTTAATTTGAGCTGCCATAGCCTGTTGTACCCAAATGGCATCCTTAGGGCTTCCCGCCAAGATCAAAAACTGATTCTGGCTGCTGATCAGAACCATAAAGTTTGAGTCTTTTTAACACTATACCAAATATAAATGCATGCAAAAGTTGTAATTTATCAGTGTTACAACATAGAACCAAATACTTTTGTTACTTAATATGATTAATCATTTATGAAATGCATTCTGGATATATAAAAAAATATAAATATTGATATTTGTTTCATAACATTCTAATTATGAAAATGAGTAAAAAGATAAGTCAAAAAACACTGACTTTCAAACAAAACACTAACTCATTCACCCCAGGGAACAAGGCGACCGGCAGGTCCATCAGTTACTAGGTTTGCAGTTGTAATGTCATGCAATCACCCAATGGGCATCTGCATTTAAATTCCTGATACAACCAAGGGCCCTGAAAACGGATTGTCTGCCACCCGCTTGGCTGTCATGCTGACCAGGTGCTGTTTGCTATTGGCATGGCTGGTCAGGGATTGTTTGCGATAGTTGTCAGTGCCTTTGTAAAAAGACCCACATTTGTCCGCTCTAGCCGGGAACTTAGGACAGACAACAGTGCATCTAAGTTCCAATGATGTCGAAACAGGTCAATTATTTTGAAAAAATATTAAAATATTTTTTGCACTGAGGTAAAAATGTTCGCTTTCGTTTAAGCTCGTAGTTATCCTTCACTGCCTTCTTTAATTGAGTGACTCGTGCGAGATTTTAAATGTTTTATTGAAAAACAATACCAGACAGCCACGCAACACATCACTGCTCAACCCTTGACTGGTCAACAGCGCACGAAAGGAGCTGCAAGGTAGTTTTGTGCCTGTGCCAGATTACAGCACTTACATTATCTTTACACGTCAGTTCATACAGTTAAACTAAACTTATTTTCATTTAAATAAGGCAATGTTTTAAATCCCAGCAGTCCTTAAAATGAGATTCCGAAGAAAACATTTTTAATAGTTGGCTGAGAAGGTGTGATGATGCCGAGGAAATATGTTGTTGATTAAGACTACTGGTAGCCAGAGGAGGTGTTGAAAAAAAGAATGGAGACATTTTGTGTTTTTTGTGAGAGTTACATGGGGGGGCGTCCTACCTCAGGGGGCATCTTGTCCCATGTTACCCTATAGATTTTTCACCATGTCGGCATAAGGGTTCTTTCTGTTAGTGCTCCGATGCTGCATAGATAAACCACACCAGTTTTCCATCTGAAATCCTGTTTCCTCCAGAGCCAGTTTGCTCTCACAAATCACTTGTGTGTAGTCGAAATCATGGTGATAAAGAGTGCGGACTTAATTACATAAGTAACCAGACCAGAATGAAGAAATGTTTATCCTTGACTGTGTCCTTCACTAATTCATGGTGACCGATCTGTCACAGATGACATAGAAACCAAGGTTTTGAGTTACGTGTCAGATTGTGACCTACAATATTAAGTGGCAGGTCAGTGTATTGTGTAATGTATTTCAACTTAAAGTATATTATGTTTACCACTTTCTACCATTGCTCTGTCTACCACTAGCAGCAACTTTACACCAAGTACTATTTTGGGTATGTACTTCTGGCGTAAATTGTTTTCAGATTAGTAAAAATGTTTTTCCACTTGAGTCTTTATGCTTTTTTCCATCTCCTGTGTGGAAAATAAGGATAATTGTGTCTTAGGGGCCTCATTAATAATTGGACCGGTGTAAGTTACAACAAAGCTAGGCCCTTATTCGGTTGGTATCAGACTCTGGTCATGAAGTAGCAGAAATTAAAGCTGATTATAGCTCACACTGTGGCCCTTTAGACTCTTAAGACAGCTTTCCCGGATGCTGATATGCCAATTCCTAGAGTTCACAGACTGCTCATTTATACATAGAGCAGAATATTTAGAATAACTCATTTGAGTTTGAATTATTTTTAAATACCCATTGTGAGATTTAGCTTTAAATAGATTTATACTGGAAATCATATTTCTAGGTAAACTATGTATGATTAACCAATTCAATTTAGCTAGAGGAAGAAGGGTTTTCCAATCTCTGATGGCTTGGCTTTATTTGAAACTCTCCTGAGATCACATTTTTTAAAATGTAAGAAAATGGGGATTTTCCTTCTGCACAGTTTCTTCAGTTTTGAATGCAATGTTTGATTTTTACTTTTTGTGGATTTTATGTTTGTAAAAAAAAAAGATTAAAATGGATTTATGAAAAAAAAAAAATCAAATTTTTTAATGTCAAAGTAAAATTCCACAAAATTCCACAAATCTGATGTTTACTATATAGCTCAAACCCAGCATTACCTTATTTTAAACCAGTTACCAATGCAATGAACACTAAAGAACAGTAAACAAAGAAAATGATACCTCCTCTTTATACCAATAAGCATTCGATGTTTGAACCACCCAATTGATAGACAGTAATATCTTCCATATACCTACAAGTGGTGAAATGAGCTGGGTGGGAGTACAGTGCCTGTAACATTTCCTGTTATAATATTCACAAATGAATTTTTGTCAGCATAACTTTTTCTTCTTGCCAGATCTTGCTGGTGTCGGACTACTTCTATGCGTACCTGCGGAGGGAGCATCACCTGACCCATGGCCTCTACCTGAAGAGGAAAGATGGCACCGAGGCCACTCTGGTTCTCAAGTAGATGACCCACCTACAAACACTAACAGGCCGGCAGGAAGGGATGGATGACAAACCTGACGGACAGTGACTCTGATCACTATCAGGACCCTTTCAGTATCGGTGTCTGAGGTCTCCTCCGTAGACCAATGCCTAAGACCTTATGGAACAGAAAAGAAGGATCATTACTAAGGTTGAAGATCGAACATGTTCGGGGACACATCTGTTTGTGGGTATCGCTGGCCTGGTTCTTTTGGTTTTCTTGGTCATACCTTTTTGGGGGTTTTTCTTTTGTTTTTAGGACTCACATTTGACTCCTATTAAAGACAAGCAGATTTCCTGAGCATATGGGAGACTTAAGGTATTTTGGTGCGTGTCAACCAGCTATGTCTGCAGTTAGTCTCTTTTACCAGCAGAGGGAGTAAGTTGAACATGAAAACAGCAGTGACGTACCAGTGTATCTAGAGTTTGCTAGAAGAAACAGCCACTAGGCCTGGTTCTTGTTCATTAGTGCATTCAACAGAGGAAAATGCTTTAAACCATTTTGCAAAACGAACAATTATTTCTTGTCCAAGGAGTCCATCTCTGTCCTATTAAGTTGACTGCTGTTCTGTGTCTAATAAACACAACCTTTTCTCTTAAATTTAGTAATGTACTAACTACTGTGCTCTACAGTAACGGTATGTGCAACATGTTGGTACAATGCCACTTTTTACTCAGTGTGTGTCTGAAAGGTCCAGCGACAGCATTGTCATGACTTGCAATTTCATAGGAAAAGGATTAGTGATTAGGCATCTGATTACTGCAGTGAGTCTGACAGCTCTGCCGTGTGATGTGTTTGGACTGGATTCCTTTCTGTCTGAACTCTCGTGATGCATTCCACTTGCTGAATGTGATCCGTGTCCAACTTGAATGTCCATGCAATTTTTTTACAATACAAATTAGTGATTTGTGTGCTTATACACTATTTATTGCCAACGCTGATTTTGTTCTAAAAATGTCTTTTGGAAAATGGAGGAGTACAGAGGTTCTTTTCTTATGTTTGTCAGGGTTTTTTTGTTTTTCTTTTTACATTATATTAAAGATTTAGGGATTTCTTTTGGGGGATTTTGAAGCATTTCATGTTCTACTTGCTGAATGAGAAGATGTTTAGGATGAATACATAAAATGTGTTTAGTTGCTGTTTTGTTTTTTGTTTGGCATACATACAGGTATGTGACTCAAAGCTTATTCGGGATCCTACTACAGCATCCATTTTAATTCATAGCAGCAGGTGTGGATAATTATTTTAGCCTCATGATCAATTAAGAACCAACATTGTGGTCAGTCATTATCTCATGTCGGGCCTCTCTTCTGGAATGTTCCAGACTTTTGTCCTGTTAAGGCTGTTTGTCCTATGTCTAAGTCTTCCCCTGGGTCTCCACATGATTTTACAAGCAAGTCACTCAGACTGTTGTGAATAACTAGATTTCAGGGAGTGCTAGACTTTTTTTTCTTTATCGAGCGCCACGTTGAATTTTAAATGTGTGGTTTGAATATTCCCAATACCGGAAATGTTATGCCAAATTTTTTCCTCACATTTGTAATGTTATTGTTGTAGCTTTATGGTGGACACATTTTATCACGCATGAAAACATAAACCCACTTTTTTGACCTAGACTTTGGCTCTCCGACTTATGGCACACAGACAGTATGCATGTCATGCTTACGTAACCCCTTCACCTGGTTGGTAGTTATGACACTGGAGTTATAGTGGGCGTGTATCCAGTTTTGTTCAAGCTCACTTTGTCAGAGAATGGTGCTTGTAATGCAATATCTAAACTGTGTAAAATTAAGAAAAAAAATTGTTTGAAGAAAATAGCCTTTTGTCAGTGTGAAACACACTTTTGGGGACCAGAGCTGTGGGTCATGTAAAACTGAGACAGCCACTTAGATTGCGGGAAGACCCCTTGGTCACATGATTCATTCCTTTTAACTGAAAAGTCATTGTAAGAAACCCCAACCAATATAGATAAAACTTGAAACTTGAAAACCTTGATTACTTTGGAAAATGTTCACAGTGCTATCTATGCGGAACATATTTTCTAAATTAAAATCACTGGCATTGTTATTTTTATTCAGAAATCACAGGAGCAAAAATTAAATGCAGGCTTCCCTTTGAAAAAACCCTGCTGTAGCCTATGGCTTGTTAAATTGGCTTGTTAAATATATTTCAAAGTTTTGCTACTAAATAAATCCCCATGTTTACATATAACATTAATGAGTGGATTCAGTAATTACATAGCTAGCCTACATCAAGTACTTTCAGTATTAGAGGAATAAGTCACCAACTTGTTTTAAAAAAAGTAATGAAGAAAGAAATTTAAATCAAAATAAGGGAATATCGGACATAACCGTACTGTAAAATTGGTAAATAAAATTGATTTGTCTTTTTTTAGTTTGTTTTTATGTGAGGGGTGGCAACACTATTTTTTAAATGATTTATAAATGGAATGTAAATGAAGACATTTCATTTTTTTTGTGGTTTGTTTGAATTTCATTTCTAGACTGTAGAATAATCGCTTGGCTTATCTCTACATTGTATAACATTGTATTGTTGATTGCTTGTTTCCGATTGGCTAGAGGTGAGTTCTAAAATATACATTCATTCCTAACGTGGGACCGTTGGCTGTCGTCAGGACAGATATACAGGACATCCTAATGACGTAAAAGGCCAAAAAGACTACATTTAGAAAATATTAAACGCCTCCATAAAATATGTTTATGGTATTTTTCTCGTTAATTCCACAGTTGCCTAAAACAAAAATATAAGTGAAACATTCTAGTAAAAACTTTGTTTTTGAATATGTGTTTTATTGAGGAGTTTTTGCTTTGTCTTGTTTAGTTAACTGCGAATGTGACCCAGTTCTGTTTCTATATAAATGTTTTTTTCATGTTGTTTGTTGGCAGCTGTGGTAGAAGCAGGATAAAAATCATTCCAGTTAGTGTCAGTTCTGTTGGTGAAAATTACTCGAAAGATGGGAGAGGTTGAAGGAGAATGGCAAGAATCCTGCAAGCATGGGCTACAAATAGGCAAAAAGAATCCCAGAACAACATAATGGAATGCAAAAATCTTTGGTCCTTGTCAGAAAGGGCCATTGCAGCAGTTCAATGCACCAGGTTCACGACTTCTGTAATTATGTGCCCTGTGTACTCCCAAGCCCTAGATCCAATAGAGCATCTTGGAATGAGATAAAACAGGCATTTTGCAGAATGACTGTACCATCAGCTTATGTGCAGCAACTTTGTTCTGCCATCATGTTTGCATGGACTAACATCCAAGTGGAATGTTTCAGATATCTTGAGCCTATGCCCTGAAGAATTCCGGAGGTAGTGGAGTCGTCTGACATGGTACTAAATAGATGTACAAAAGAAACATGCCGTTGAGCAAAGGTCTCAGCGTAGTTTGTGAAAGAAATATATTTGTAATTTGCAATATATAACCTACAGTACATTTACTGTATTTTTTTCCATGGTACATGTTGCACTCAGTCTGATTTTAACGCCTGAGTGAATGTCTGAGTGAGGCTCTAACTTTTTAAGTAGTACACAAAAGCATTCCAGTCTACCCTTTCCAGGAACTAATGAGCTTTAGGACAAAATGAAAAAACTGAGCTATATCCAAACAATATGGAGCTTCACAAACCCAAAAGATAACAAAGCAAAGAAAAAGTGTCTTTGAAACGGACAAGGCGAGTCTGGTTGTCATGGGGACAAAGTAGTTATATAAATAAGATTACAATGTCAGCATTCTGCATCTCTTGAAATAGCTATGAAGTCAAAACGTCCTGCGGCAGACTAGATTTGACTGTTAAATCCACACACAAACTTCAACCAGAATTGCTATGAAATATAACAGTTAAAAACTCTGTTGCTACCTTCGGTGCTTTCTTCACTTGGTCTACAGCTTTATAGAGACTATACAATGCATCATACTGTATCGCTCAGACTAACATGGTGATAAATGTATGTCACTTGGTCTACAGCTCTATAGAGACTATACTATGCAGCATTCTATATCGCTCAGACTAACATGAAGTGATAAATGTATTTATCACTTAGTCTACAGCTCTACAGAGACTATACAATGCAGCATAATGTATTGCTCAAACTAACATGAAGTGATAAATGTATTTGTCACTTGGTCTACAGCTTTATAAAGACTATACAATGCAGCATACTGTATCACTCAGACTAACATGAAGTGATAAATGTATTTGTCACTTGGTCTACAGCTCTATAAAGACTACAAAATACAGCATAATGTATTGTTCAAACTAACATTAAGTGATAAATGTGTTTGTCGCTTGGTCTACAGCTCTATAAAGACTATACAATGCAGCATACTGTTTTGCTCAGACTAACATGAAGTGATAAATGTATTTGTCACTTAGTCTACAGCTCCATAGAGACTATACAATGCTGCATACTGTGTCGCTCAGACTAACATGGAGTGATAAATGTATTTGTCACTTAGTCTACAGCTCCATAGAGAATATACAATGCTGCATACTGTATCGCTCAGACTAACATGGAGTGATAAATGTAATACTGCCTAACCGTCTTAAAAAATTGTGTTGCATTTGATCTCAGATGTGAATTCAAGAGTCACAGGACTATTAAAAAGACTAAGGAAACCAAGGAATTGTACAGTAAACATGTAAAAAAGTCCCAGGGCACTTTGAAAATAATTTGTAACAATGGTCAGAGCAGAATGCTGGAGATTTCCAAATGTCATGGAAATTGGCAACCCACTGAACCTAATGCTGTTGTGAAATCCAAATTTTCCTACCATTGGTATGGTGATCTTGGGTCAGTGTGCCTTTTCCCCTAATAATGGTTGATTAGTGGAGAGGAAGCTTATCCTAGATCAGTGCCTAGGCGCAACTTCCTTCCTGAGTATCTAACCTCGTTGACTGAACTTGTTGACCACAGGCAGTCAAATAGACTGATGACACCACATATTTCCTCTTTCGCTACAAAGCAAATATATGCCTTGTGCCTACATCCTAACCCACTGGGGCAAAATCAATTGGTTCATCATATAGAGTGAAATGCTTTTCGACAGCTGCAGTCTTAATAGAATTTAAACTAAAATGTTAGCGTGACTAACAGTGCCAGCAATACACACTTCAGAAAGACTTCAAAGTAAATGTTCCAATAAATTGTACAAATGATGAATGTTAAATGAACATTCCAATTCCCGTACAATACTATAGCTACTGTGCTTTTGTAAAGAATTTAGAACCCTACAATTTCACTATGGACTTGCAGTCATCTATTCAAATGAATGGATAAGCAAGTCCAAACTTTTAACTGGTACTTTAATTTGTTGTTGTTTAAACAAATTCATCAAATCTACACACATTTTTAGATCAATTTATTTCACATAAAAAAACTGAAATATCTCATGCACATTCCTGTTTATTCAGTACTTTTTAGATGTGCCCTTGACAGCAATCACAGCTTTGAGTCTCCATGGGCGCCTCTGCCAGCTTTATAAACCTGGATTTGGATAATTTCTCCCATTCTTCCTTGTTGATCTTCTCAAGCCTTTTCATATTGAATGGCTAGAGTCACTGAACTGCAATCTTCACGTCTCCCAACAGATGTTTAATCGGTTCAAGTCCAGGCTTTCGCTGGGCCACTCAAAGACTTCTCTTGAAACCTTGTTTTTGACAGGTGGAGTGCTTGGCATTCAGGCTATTCTACCATAAAAGGCCTGACTGAAGGAGTGCTTCAAAAATGGTTGTCTTTATGGCAGGTTCTCCCATCTTTGCAGACAAACTCTGAAGCTACTTGTCTTCTCCCTGACTATAGCCCTTCTTTCCTTCAATGTCTCAACACAATTCTCTGAGGTCTCGGGAGAGTTCCTTCGTTTTTGCATTGACATTTAATGGGAAATGTGGGAACTAATGTACGTGGGTGCCTCCAATCTAAATTATGTCCAATAAATTGAATTTGCTACTGGTGGACACCAATCAAATTCTAGATACATCTCAAGGACAAAGGACATAGGATGCATCTGAGCTCCTGTGGCCTTTGCACTTTGAGCATTTTTGACCAAATAAATATCCTTTACTCATATGGAGGACTAAATGTGCTATATTATTAAATAAATAAATATATATACAGTATATCACAAAAGTGAGTACACCCCTCACATTTTTGTAAATATTTGATTATATCTTTTCATGTGACAACACTGAAGAAATGACACTTTGCTACAATGTAAAGTAGTGAGTGTACAGCTTGTATAACAGTGTAAATTTGCTGTCCCCTCAAAATAACTCTCCACACACCCATTAATGTCTAAACCGCTGGCAACAAAGGTGAGTACACCCCTAAGTGAAAATGTCCACATTGGGCCCAATCAGCCATTTTCCCTCCCCGGTGTCATGTGACTCGTTAGTGTTACAAGATCTCAGGTGTGAATGGGGAGCAGGTGTGTTAAATTTGGTGTTATCGCTATCACACTCCCTCATACTGGTCACTGGAAGTTCAACATGGCACCTCATGGCAAAGAACTCTCTGAGGATCTGAAAAAAAGAATTGTTGCTCTACATAAAGATGGCCTAGGCTATAAGACGATTGCCAAGAACCTGAAACTGAGCTGCAGCACGGTGGCCAAGACCATACAGCGGTTTAATAGGACAGGTTACACTCAGAACAGGCCTCGCCATGGTTGACCAAAGAAATTGAGTCCACGTGCTCAGTGTCATATCCAGAGGTTGTCTTTGGGAAATAGACATATGAGTGCTGCCAGCATTGCTGCAGAGGTTGAAGGGGTGGGGTGTCAGCCTGTCAGTGCTCAGACCATACGCCGCACACTGCATCAAATTGGTCTGCATGGCTGTCATCCCAGAAGTAAGCCTCTTCTAAAGATGATGCACAAGAAAGCCCGCAAACAGTTTGCTGAAGACAAGCAGATTAAGGACATGGATTACTGTAACCATGTCCTGTGGTCTGATGAGACCAAGATAAACTTGTTTGGTTCAGATGGTGTCAAGCGTGTGTGGCGGCAATGAGGTGAGGAGTACAAAGTCAAGTGTGTCTTGCCTACAGTCAAGCATGGTGGTGGGAGTGTCATGCTCTGTGGCTGCATCAGTGCTGCCGGCACTGAGGAGCTACAGTTCATTGAGGGAACCATGAATGCCAACATATACTGTGACATACTGAAGCAGAACATGATCCCCTCCCTTCGGAGACTGGGCCGCAGGGCAGTATTCCAACATGATAACA
>JACXGI010001676.1:26817-39204 GCA_016801175.1 Esox masquinongy
CTGGCCAAGCATGTCTCCAGACCTAAACCCTATTGAGCATCTGTGGGGCATCCTCAAATGGAAGGTGGAGGAGCGCAAGGTCTCTAACATCCACCAGCTCCGTGATGTCGTCATGGAGGAGTGGAAGAGGACTCCAGTGGCAACCTGTGAAGCTCTGGTGAACTCCATGCCCAAGAGGGTTAAGGCAGTGCTGGAAAATGATGGTGGCCACATAAAATATTGACACTTTGGGCACAATTTGGACATTTTCACTTAGGGGTGTACTCACTTCTGTTGCCAGCAGTTTAGACAATAATGGCTGTGTGTTGAGTTATTTTGAGGGGACAGCAAATGTACACTGTTATACAAGCTGTACACTCACTACTTTACATTGTAGCAAAGTGTCATTTCTTCAGTGTTGTCACATGAAAAGATATAATCAAATATTTACAAAATAGTGAGGGGTATACTCATATATACAGTATCTTTTGTGAGATACTGTATATATATGTATATATGTATATATATATACCATATATATATATGGATTATAGAAATATATATAATTAAGTATGTAAATAAATAAACACCCTGCATTTGCGTTGTGTACACTTATGCATCGTCCAAATTAAATAGACATTTCATTTGGATGGTGTGAAGTTGTGCATCATCCAAATGCAATGGGGCAGGACCTAACCCATTTGATAGAGCTTTCCACATTGGACTGTGTGTCTTATGCTTGGAACACTGTAATTGGGCAATTCAAAGCAAACTATCAAATGAGAGCTGTCAATCAAGTAGCAAACGAACAAGTTTCAGTGTTGCCTTGTCCATTATTGACACAAAAATGATTTAACCAGAGAATGTATATTGTTAGCTTGTGGCCTGTTTTCAGTTACTTTCACCGCGGCAAGGGCATGATCAGGTGGAGGACCGGAGAAGTGGGTGTCTTAGTTGTGCCAGGCTGTCAGCACCGTTCTATAGCTCAATAGTAGGCACAAGCCTTTACAGGTTATGTCTTACAGCTGTCTGAAAACATCCAGAAAGATACAGATGTTTTTTAGTTGGCGATAAAATGCAAGGTGTTAAACAGAGGGAGTTGGGCCAGATCGTGCAGGCTGGACAAAACACACAACTCAAGTTGCGTTCTCCATTTCCCAGTTATAATCTCATTTAGCATTCACAATAACACAAAATCATTGGCCAAAAGACAAGGTCTGTGATGTCCCAGGAATCATGGCTGCAAAGAACATCGCTAAAGAACTATACTTTCTGTTCTCAAAGGTAGACATCCCATCGACCATCCTGACTGATCAAGGCGCGATGTTCATGTCGCAATTGATGGTTGACCAACTGCATAAGGATCAGGACCAGCTATTCAGCGACATATGCAGATAATAATAATATTGGTATTAACACAATTAGTTTCTGTATATGGACATTTGGTAGCTACCGTAGTCAGCTTTGCTCAATGTGTATCTAGCTTGTTTAACTATCTCTAGTATGCAGTAACATTACATTAGCTCATTAGCTCATCTCATCCTCAGCTAGATGACATTGTCTATTAGGTGACTTGATTGAGTAGAAAGACTGGCAGTATTCATTTAGCTAACTGGGTGATTGAAACTTAAAACTCACCTGCGACCAACTTCCATCTGCCAGTGTTCAAAGTCAATGTTCGTCTTAAGCGTTTGACAATTAAAGTCGACACAATGCTGGGCAGGGTAGAAATTTATAACATACAACCTACAATTATGCTGAATTGTAAAATGTATGAACATAAATCATACTTACTTCCCAACACTTTATTTATACATGTAATTATGTGCCGTGTTGTTTTGAAAGTACATTTTAAACAGAAAAGTTTTCTGCTGAGTAAGCATAACCAGAACTAAGGAGGCCCTAATCTGAATTCCGTATGCAACTGATCCGTAAATACACCTCCGGAAAAAATTAAGAGACCACTGCAGCTTTTTCGTTCCTTTCCAAAAAAGTCGAATAGGAATGTTTTGAGTGAGGAACAGAAGTGTTAAAATTAAGAGACCACTGCAAATTGAATGCTTCTGTTCCTCACTCAAAACTTTCCTTTTCAACATTTTTGGAAAGGAAAGAAAAAAGTGCAGTGGTCTCTTAATTTTTTCCGGAGCTGTATGTAGAGCAACTCACAAATACAGTTATGTCTGTAAATATTTGGAAACTGACACAACTTTCATAATTTTGTCTCTGTACACCACCATAATGGATTTGAAATTAAACAACCGAGATGCAATTGAAGTGCAGACTTTCAGCTTTGATTCAAGGGCTTAAATAAAAATATCGTATGCAACGTTTAGGAATTGCAACCATTTTCATACACAGTCCCCTTATTTCAGGGGCTCAAATGTAATTGGACAAATTAACACAATCATAAATAAAATGTTAATTTTTAATACTTTGTCGAGAATCCTTTGCAGGCAATGACTGCTTTGAAGTCTGGAACACATGGACATCACCGCCTTAAAAAACTCCTGGGTTGTTTTTGCAGTATGTTTTGGGTCATTGTCCATTTGTAAAGTGAAGCGCCGTCTAATCAACTTCACTGAATTTGTCTGAATCTGAGCAGACAATATATCCCTATAGAATTCATCTGGCTGCTTCTGTCTTCTGTTACATCATTAATAAACACCAGTGACCCAGTACCACTGGAAGCCATACATGACCATACCATCACACTGCCTCCACCGTGTTTTACAGATGATGTGGTATGCTTCGGATCATGACTCAATCCAAGCCTTCTCCATGTATTATTCTTCCCATCATTCTGGTACAGGTTGATTTTAGTTTCATCTGTCCAAAGAATGCTGTTCCAGAACTGGGCTGGCTTTTTAAAAAAGTTTTTGGCAAAGTCTACTCTGGCTTTTATATTCTTTAGGCTTATGAATGGTTTACATCTTGTGGTGAACCCTCTGTATTTGCTCTCATGAAGTCTTCTCTTTATGGTAGACTGGGATAATGATATGCCTACCTCCTGGAGAGTGTTCTTCACTTGGCTGGATGTTGTGAAGGTGTGGAAGATGGAAAATGTTCACAATTTATCAAGTAAAAACTCCTTCAGTCATTAGTATAACAGTTAATTATTTCAGGTTTAATCGTATATACGGGAACAAGCATCATGACAAAAATAGTGTAAGTACAGAGACCAACACAGAGTGGTGTCGTGACAGTTGTTCTGATTTTATCATAGAATGTCGGTTGCCCAGACAACTTGGTGAAAGCTCACACACGACAGCAGGGGCATGTTACTATTGGTGGTTTTGCTAACTCAACTCTCCCCATAAGGAATAGTCGTGTTCACCTCTATAATACAAGGTGCAGGAGCCCCACTGCTGCTATTAAGACGTACCCCCAAAAGGGAGACTTCTTCTAGTGGTTTCTGCTAGGCCCAAGGCCTAGTCTTCCACAAATAGATGGAGACTAGGAGCATTACTCAGCCGACATTCCGTTCATTACTGCCCCTGAACACAGATAGAGACATCGTGAGTTGCTGACAGGGTTGTTGAGTATACCTAATGTTTCAAGCATACAGAGTACGAAGGCCTTCTAACAGAAAATTAAAAAAATAAGGATATAATAATAAATTAATTTTCTACAAAGGGGTTTTTCATTACCATGGAAAGGATCCTACAATCATCCACCACTGTTGTCTTCTGTGGACGTCCAGGCCTTTTTGTGTTGCAGAGCTCAGCAGTGTCTTCTTTTTTTCTCAGAATGTACCAAACTGTTGACTGGGCCACTCCTAATCCATGTTCCTGCTATCTCTCTGATGGATTTTTTTTTGCTGCCTAAGGATGGCCTGTTTCACTTGCATTGAGATCTCCTTTGACCACATGTTGTGGATTCACAGCAACAGCTTAGAAATGCAAATGCCACACGTGGAATCAACTCCAGACCTTTTACCTACTTAATTGATAAAGAAATTATGAAGGAATAGTCCACACCTGAATAGCCCACACCATGAAAGAATAGCCCACACCATTAAAGAGCTGTAATTCCTAAACCCTTCCTCCAATATGGATGTGAATACCCTCAAATTAAAGCTGAGAGTCTACACTTTAAGCCCATATTCATTATTTAACTGTAACTTGAATATATTTTGGTAAACAGCCAAAATAACAAAAAATGTTTATTGTGTCGAATTTTTTCTAGATCTAACTGTATGTAAGGCCATTCACAAATGTAATGCAAGTCACAAATGTGTAAAATGCTGGTGACAAACATTCAGAAAAACATGTTCCAACATAAAAAAAATGGTCTTACATTTATTTGCTAATCATACTTTGTTTTTGTTAACGATTCATCATTTGTTTTTGGATTTTGATATACAGCTCTGGAAAAAATTAAGGGACCGCTGCATCTTTTTCTTTCCTTTCCAAAAAAGTCGAAAAGGAAGGTTTTGAGTGAGGAACAGAAGTGTTAAAATTAAGGGACCACTGCAAATTGAACGCTTCTGTTCCTCACTCAAAACTTTCCTTTTCAACTTTTTTGGAAAGGAAAGAAAAAGGTGCAGTGGTCTCAATTTTTTCCGGAGCTGTATGTTTGTGAAACTATATGCATATATTTCTTGACAGTAATTTTTATTTGACAGTTGCATTATGTATTTGTGACTCGATATATATATATTTGTGACTCATTACTTACAAGTTTACAACATTTTGATACAAATTGGTCTCCATAGCCTATCCTATCCCCAGGGTCGATGAGTTGACAGAGCACCTGGGGAAAGATTGCTACATTACAACTCTCAACCTTACAAAAGGTTATTGGCAGATGCCTCTGGCCCCCGGAGGACCGAAAAACTGAAAAAGCGTTTGCAAGCAAGGAGGCCTACAAACCTGATTCAGTTACACCAGTTCTGTCAGGAGGAATAGACCAAAATTCACCCAACTTATTGTGGGAAGCTTGTGGAAGGCAACCCGAAACGTTTGAGCCAAGTTAAACAATTTAAAGGCAATGCTACCAAAAACTAATTGTGTATGTAAACTTCTCTGACCCCATACGCTTGTGGGGTGGACTGCGACACATCACAGAATACAAAGGGAGAAATAGCAATGATGCTTGTCCCGCCACCTTGCTCCCTGATGAGCTCAACACCTTCTATGCAGGGTTTGAGGCAACCAAAACAATTCCTTCAGTGAGAATTGCTGAGGACCAGGATGAGTACAATCTCTCCCTAACCACGGCTGACGTGAGGAGAGTTTTTCAAAAAGTGAACACTCGGAAGTCACCAGGGCCAGATGGCATTTCAGGCCGTGTCCTCTGGGGGTGCACTGACCAACTAGCAGAGGTTTTCACCTCCATATTCAACCTCTCCCTGTCTCTGTCTGCAGTGCCCTCCTGCTTCAAACAGACCACCATCGTCCCTGTATCAAAGAAACCTTCCATCACCTGCCTTGAACGACTACCGTCCTGTAGCACTGACCTCCACCATCATGAAGTGCTTCGAGCAGCTGGTCTGAACTCACATCTGCTTCACCCTTCCTGACACCTTGGGCCCTTTCAATTTGCATACCACCCCAATAGATCTACAGACAATCGCCCTGACAACACACACCGTCCTCTCCCACCTGGAAACACATAAATGAGGAAGTTGTTCGTGGACTACAGCTCTGCATTCAACACTACTGTGCCCGCCAAGCTTCTTCCTAAGATCAGGACCCTGGGATTTAACTACTAAAGACTGTTCTGTGTCACTTTAGAGATGCCTTACGATTTATCCTGTAAGCTTTGTGACTCTTCTCTCCTTGCAAGTAAATAAAAAACGTTAATTGTGCCAAGAGTCTTTTGTCTCTGTACTTACTTCCATTAAGAGTTCTAATTGATGGAATGTCCATAACAGACCCCAGGTGGTGAGAATGGGCAACTTCACCTCCTCTGCACTGACCCTGAGCCCTGGAGCCCCCCAGGGCTGCGTACACAGTCCCCTCCTGTACTCCCTGTTCATGCATGACTATGTGGCCACAGATAGCTCCAACACCATCTTCAAATTCACGGACGACACTACCATCCTGGGTAGAGGTGGGACAATATGAGAATTTCATGCCATGATTATCCTGGCCAAAATTATCCCGATTTACGATTTTATCCTGATTAATAACATTCCCAGCGGCAGTCACTGAAAAAATGTATGTACATGCGTCAGCCAATTGGGGCACACCTGCCCCTATAAAGGTACCTGTGCCCATAGGACCCCTCCCAACAATTTCTTCAGCCAGTAGAAAAGCCAGGTGAGGCAGGGCAACAAGTCTAGAGGGCTCCGCTCCACTCATATAAAAGGAGTTACATTCCCGGTAACAAATGTTATATGTCATGGAGCTCCGCCCCTAGAGGGCTTAACTCCTAGTGGTTTACGGCGGAGCGAGCGAGCCAGGATATACTCCCTGCCGAACCCAACAGGAAGCAATGGGACCCACTGGGTCAAGTCCAAGACTATCCCCACAACCCTAAGCACACACACACCCCTCAGACTGCCAAAGGCAGGAAGGAACGAGTGAATACAAGGAATGCGTAAAAAACTTTTATAATAGACCGTCTTCAACCCTACAGAGCGAGTGAAGACACACCTGAAAAGGAACAAAATACTAACCCAACAGGGGATTGAACCCGGATCACGAAATTGGTAGGCAGAAGCTAACCCGCTAGACCATGGGACTGTGGAATAGAAATCACGCCCGACGCCACAAGGCGTGGGTGTGATCACTATAAAGTTGTAACAAAAGGCTATGAGAAAGACGGGAAACCGCTCACACATTGCCCAAACAAAAACACGCCACCACACAGCGGCATGGGACATAGAAAAAACAACACAAAGTGTCAGGCCGAGTCGAATGGGAACGATCCCGATAGACCTCAACCCAATAGAAAACAAAGAAAAAGCCCGCAACAGGAGGCAAACCCAGGTCGCAGTATTGAGAGACATCACTCATACATCCCACCAACAGAGATATGTGATTTCACACTCCCCAACCAAATAGGAGTCTGGGGCTAAGGAACACACAGTAACAGAGAGAGAACCCACTAACGTATGGGCTCTGACAACAATAATTAGAGATTCCTAGCGGCGGCGCTGAGAACCGAGTGAATCAGGGACAGAGAAGAAACATCCAGTAGGTAGAAACAAATAAAAGCTGACGGCGACGACCACAACGCCATGGCGCAAATATTGTCCACTCTAACCCCCTGAAAAAGAAGAAGCGACGATCCCCCATGTGGAGTGGGCTCTGAAACCCTCGGGAGCCGTGCACCCCGAAGATTCATAGGCCAATGCAATACAATCGCAAAGCCAGTGAGACAGGGCGGCCCAACCGGGAATCCACATAACATACAAACAGCTGAGGAGTCAATCTAATACTCTGAGTCCATTCAATGTAATGCGCCAGGGCGCAAACGGGGCACAAACGGTGCAGCCTCTCCTCCTCGCCCGTGTGGGGAGGAGGAACAAAAGATTGCAGTTCAATCACCCTGGACTAATACGAGCTCGTAATTACCTTAGGCACAAACGACGGGTTTGGGCATAACGTGGCACAACGCAGATCCTCTCTGATGGGCAGGTATCCAGGGCGCACGGAGAGCGCATGCAGATTGCTCACTCACTTAGCAGAGCACAAGGCGAGGAGCAAGGCCTTTTTTGATAGAGAGCGACTTGAGAGAGCTCTGTTCTAAGGGTTCAAAAGGAGGTGCACAGAGCGCACTGAGCACACTGGAAAGGTCCCACTGGGGCGCACTCTTCCTGGGTACAGGACGCAGATGGCGCCTTCCCAAAAGGAAACGTCTAATCAGCGGGTGGCTGAAAACAGTGTTACCAGCAAACCCCTTGTGATAAGCTGAGATCGCTGAGGCATAACCTCTAATTGTAGAGGGCAATCTCTCCATGTCGAATAGGTACTGTAAAAAGTACAGAGTCACTTCGACTGGGCAACATTCAGGGTGCGCAGATCCAAAATCAATCTGACGCCTTCCGTCTTCTTTGGAACCAGGAAGTAGAGGGAATAGAAACCGCTGTGTTTCAATGGCTCCGGGACCACAACGATAGCTTAATTGTTCAGGAGCTCCGTTATCTCTGACAGGAGGGCATCTGCCTTGTACTGCGACGACATCACTGTCTCCACTACTCCCGAAAAAGGAGGAGGGAGCTTGCAAAACTGAATCAGATAACCTTTTCTGATCGTTCGATTGAGCCAAGGTGACAGTGTACAATGACGACGCCACTCCCAATAGCGCTCTGAGAGAGGACGAGCACAAAGTTGAGGGGCGTTCAGCAGAAAATTCTCGTAATTCTCTTCCACCCTTACCGCCACTGGTCTCGCCCGAGAAGGGAGAGACGCTGCCCATGGAGGGCGAGGATCGAAAGGGAGCAGAAAATGAGTCTCAATCGAGACGCGAACCCCGATCCCCCAAACAAGAGTCAGTGACGCTACCCACTAGACTCATAACAAGAAAGGCACTCATACTCTTAGAAGGTGTAGATCCGCTATGCATGCATGGAACCCAGCATCTGCATACACGGGACCTTAGCTGCTATCACACAAGCGTTGTCATGGGTACGTTGGTGAGCGTGCTCTAAACTGTTGTCACGGAAACCAAGTGCAGGGGAAGCAGGCGGCGGCGCTGTGCTAATCACTGAAGATGCTGCACGGCGTTTTAATCTACCTGAGCGAGCGGGAATAGAGGCTGGAATAGTTATGTCTATAACATCCAGGGAAGCCTCAGTAGCTCGCGAAAAGATATATTTACATTCTCTAACACTACTCGCAAAGGGGAGGGTACAAGAACAAATAGATCTGACCAAGTCCCTACGATCTACAGTGCGAATGTGAGGGAGTCTCGCTCACTGACGCTACCGCTCATATCCAAAGGAACCACACTATCGAGAGGCAGAGAAGTATCTGTTGCATAAGTGGTAACCAAATGAGGCAAACTGACCCTAACTGAAGGCAAATTGTTGTTCACAGACTCAGACACCACCTGAGAATGTACAGAAGCACAGCTTACACCATAAGAGTAGCGTTCTGAAGAAACTTTATTTAAAAATGTAGATGAAGGGGCTGAATCGGCGACGTCGCACGATCCAGCCAACACAACCTGAGAATGAGGCGTGGGGGCCAGGTAAGCAGCGGTGCAGTACCCGGCCGACTCCACGCCTAGTCACGTTTGTCTCGGCTTCTTAGCAGGCCACAGGACGGCAAATCTGGGACCCGGAGTCCGGGAACAGGGTCTCGGGGCGGGCGGGGGCACAGCAGGAGGAGGATCTCGCCTCTCAGGAGGGACAGAGGCAGTGGCGGGAGCAGTAGATGTAGCCTGACGTCATTGACGACGTTCCAGGGCATTGAGGGGGGCGAGAAGATCGTACCTCGGAGGAAGCAGGAGAGCTGCGTCTAGTGAGGGGAAGATGGTGTCCCAGCTCTTTTTTGTCCACGTCGAAAAGATTCGATAGCCGCATGGATGGTATCACCGAAGAGTCCCGTCTGAGATAAAGGTGCGTTCAGTAGTGGATTCCGCTCTGAGTCCTTGAGAGACGAGTGAGAAAGCCACAGGTGTCCGTGACCGGCGACAGCAGATGCCATGGTCCGGCCGGAGCAGATGGTCTGAGCCTGTGTGAGGTGCAGGATAGCTTTCATGGAGTCTGCGATCTCTCCTATCTCGCGTGAGGTAAGGCTCAAAACATGCTCCAAAACCTCGGTGGTAGCCGAAGCTAGAATATCAACGTTGTTAGATGCTGCCATAGATTGCGCTGCTAGTACGTACGCCTTATCCAAAAACTGGGCAGAGCCTGTCCTTGGGAGAAGGCAAGAGGGGCTTCTTTCCCTGACAGCCCCATGACGGTAGAAAGTGTGCAGCCAGCGCGGGTTCCAAGGGGGTGATGGGGCCGCTAATAGCGGACTGCCTACCCGCTACCTTAGTGGCCACCTTAGTAAGAACGAACCGGAGCTCTCGCAGAGAGGGGACGTCCCAGGAACCTTCAGCGAAAACTTCAAATCCTTGGACCTCCGGGGCGGGAGCATCTACAGCCTTGAAAGATTCAGCCCAGGAACCGTAGGACATCCTAGATTTCTCTCTAGGCGGCGGAAGAGGAAGAGGCAGCTTGATCCTGAGAGCGGCTCTTTCAATAATCCTGGAGAATTCCACCCAGAGGGGAGGAGGACAGGAAAGGTAGGCGGTCGAGGAAACGTTGTCATCCATTTCCAAGACAGGAGGAACAGGAACAGCAACGACACTCTCCCTCTCCACGAGGAGGGGAAGAGGGTCGGCCTGGGTCAGGGGAGTCGGGCCCTGAGAAGGACCTTCCTCCCCCTCCCCAACATCTCTAGCAGAGGCGTCATCATCACTGGAGGACTCCAGGACGTCGTCTAAATCGACCTCAACCTCGAAGAAGTTAGCTCTCTCTACACAAATAGCAAGTGACAAGGAAGCACAGTCGGTGCAGGCAGGAGGGTCGGTAAGTCCCGCACGAGTGTGCACAGGTCCCAGACATGACATACAGAAGTTGTATCTCCACTCGCGGCCAGGTCGGTGCAGCGGCAAGCGGCGGCAAAAAACTTGCTCATTGTAAAATCCATAATAATCCAAGACGCTAGTTTTCAAGAATAACTGGCGACAAATTCTTGGCTTGTGCAAAGTGATGTTCAGCTGTGCTGAAGAAAAAAGGGAGGGGGTCCTATGGGCCCAGGTACCTTTATAGGGGCAGGCATGCCCCAATTGGCTGATGCATGTGCATACATTTTTTCAGTGACGGCCGCTTATGCGGTGGGGTAAACCACTAGGAGCTAAGCCCTCTAGGGGGCGGAGCTCCACAACATATAACTCTAAATGTATATCGTTGCCAGCTTCATTGACAATACATTGCAGAGGATGTTAAGTGGCATTTAGAATTGCCATTTGTACTGCATTTGCCTTCATTGCACATCTGTACATTGCACATCTGTATGTCATATACTTAATACAAGTACATTTTCTGCCCTCTTCTATTTGCACTTTTTGTTAGATGCTAACTGCATTTCGTTATACTGTACTTGTACTTGTTCAATGACAAATTGAATCTAATCTAAAAAAAAAATTTGAGATATGCGCTCCACCAGTTAAATAAAACAAGTAGTCAGGAACACTTCGGTGACAGGCAAGAGATTTTTCAAGTCACTTATCTGAGGATCAGAAGTGAAAATAGATTTAATTTCTTACCGGTACTGACCTGTTACTGCATGAACTTCGGTGCGTATTTTATGTGCCTTATAAGCTAATGATAGGCCTATTTGAAGTGTCGATTCTTCATAATAACTTTATAATTCATTATAACAGCTCATAACGGTTATGTTGTGCGCATCATGTATTGTGCAGATCATGTAGATAGTTAATGTTATTTTGGCCCGCGCAAATGATATTTTATTTGTCTTCTGTCACTTTTAGTAGGAAAGCATTAACAATTAGCCTACAATATAAACTAAATTATAATTACAAAATCGAAAGAGATATGTGTATAATGTATATCCCATTCATATTTTCTACAATTTGCAGTTTCTTAACAAGTTTTTTCTGCATGCATCGTAGCTGCATGTCTTCTAGGATATCATTGGTTTGTTTGAGCTCAACATTGTTTCAACTGCTTTTTTCTGTGGTAATGGAATGGACAGGTATTTGCATATAGCGGGAAGTGGAGACGTGATCAGAAGCCTTTTTTGTAGACTACTAAGTGTAGTGGTTAGACTAGTACTGTTGTAAAGGAATTGGAAAACTAGTTTATTCATTACAATAAAATCCCAACTCATAACGACATTTAAGAATTTAATTTCGATTTTTATTGTAATTGACAATTATTTAAGCTAGCAGAGTCATTCGGCTTCATTGATCATGCATTGCAGAGGATGTTTAGTGGCGTAGTACGACGTGAGATGTGAGGTGCGCTCCACTTGTAAAATAAAACAAGCAGTCAGGGAAACTTCAGCGACTGGCAGAACCTTTTCAAGTCACTCGTGAGGATTATCTCGATTTATGATTATACCAATTATGGAATTTCTCCACAATTTCATAATCGTGTGTATTTTCCATCACGATTAGTATTAAAATCATCTATCGTCCCATCCCTAATCTTGGGTCTCATCTCCATCAACGATGAGACCGCTTACAGAGAGGAGGTAAGGAACCTGTCTACATGGAGCCAGGACAACAACCTCTCTCTCAACGTCTGCAAGACTAAAGAGATGAGGCGGCAGAGGGGAGGTCATTACCCCATACACATCGATGGCACTGCAGTGGAGTCTCCGAATTCAAGTTTCTCAGTGTGTTCAGCACAGATGGCCTCACTTGGTCCAGACAAGCATACTAGGCAATACGAACTGCCCAAAAATGTCTATACTTCCGGAGGAGGCTCAAGAAATTTGG
>JACXGI010001676.1:39304-79392 GCA_016801175.1 Esox masquinongy
TTTTTTTTTTTTTTTTTTTTTTTTTTTTTTTTTTAAATCTCTCATGCCATGTCACAAAGAATTGCATTGTGCAGGAGACATTGTTTTTTGGTGCATTTGACAAATAAACCTTGAAACATTTTGACCCACTGGGAATGTGATGAAATAAAAGCTGAAATTAATCATTCTCTCTATTATTCTGACATTTCACATACTTAAAATAAAGTGGTTCTCCTAAATTAACTAAAACAGGGAATTTTTACTATGATTAAATGTCAAGAATTGTGAACAACTGAAGCAAAAACTTAAAACAGAACATTGACAAGTGTAAAATCGGACTAACTGAAATCAGCGACATTGGGCATGTATTGAGGGAAGATGGGCTGAAGCCAGATGTGGACAAAGTGTGAGCAATACAAGAAATGCAAGAACCAAAGGACAAAACAGCACTGCTGAGATTTATGTGAATGCCACAGTACATGTGGCAATGCAAAGTTCATCCCAAATCTTTCAGGAGTGTCAGCACCATTCAGAGAGAGGCTGGACGGAGAAAAGCAATGGCACTGGGACAGTGAGTAGTAAAAGAGTTTCGAGCGCCTGAAAACACTAGTAAATAAAGCACCAGTGCTAAAATATTACAATGTAAACAAGCCAGTCACCATGTCAGTAGATGCAAGCTAAGAAGGTCTGGGAGTTGTGATCCTGCAGGACAGACAACCTGTAGACCTTGACTCTAGATCACTAACAGAATGCGAAAGACATTACGCTCCAATTAAAACAGAGCTTTTAGCAATAGCCTATAGCTGTGAGAAATTTCACTAATACTTGTATGGTATGATATAGTAAGAGCACTCCTTTGGTGTTTACACACTACCCTTCAGAAGTTTGGTGTAACTTAGAAATGGCCTTGCTTTCCATGAAAACATACATGAGTTTGAATAGGAAATATTGCAAAATGAATAGGAAATATAGTCATTGACAAGGTTAGAAATAATGATTTTTTTAATTTTAATAATAATTGTGTCCTTCAAACTTTGCTTTTGTCAAAGAATCCTACCTTTGCTGCAATTACAGCCTTGCAGAACTTTGGCTTTCGAGTTGTCAACTTGTTGAGGTAAGCTGAAGAGATTTCACCCCATATTTCATGAAGCACCTCCCATAAATTGAGTTGGTTTGATGAGCACTTGTTACTTAGCATATGGTCAAGCAGCTCCCACAAAAGCAAAATAGGGTTGAGATCTGGTGACTGTGCTGGCCACTCCATTACAGACCGAATGCCAGCTGACTGCTTCTTCCCTAAATAGTTCTTGCATAGTTTGGAGCAAACAACCAGACTGCTAATATTGTAGGCTAACTCTATTTGTTGATGTAACGGGTACCAAAACAAGTTATACATTTGGCCACTATGTGCATCTGGGAAGAAAGTTATCCACGTGTCAATGTGTTTTGGCTAGTGTTTTTGACTGACCTGGTCCCTTACTGGCGAACATATCTCTTATTTTGCAGCATTTAGCTGTGTCGGTGGCAAGGGCCTTTCTCTTTTTTATTCTCTCCCTCTCTGCTCCACCTTTTCATTTCTGACTGTCCATTTTACCCTGCAACTTGTCTAAAATGTTATTGGTAGAGAAGCATGCAGACGGTTGCTGTGTGCGTTGTGGAGAGACCTGACATCATTTTTGGCATGCGCAACCTCGCAAGGGAACACTGCAGCGAGAGAGTGAGAGTCGTGTCTGATGCGTGAATTCTCCGTAAACTCATTCCTGCTTGCTATATTTTCGCTGCTGCTGGTCAAGTTAATTATTCACAGCAGGCCAAAATGACCCTCAGGCCACCGGAAAATGTCCTGGTGTTCCCAACGGCCAGTCTGCCACTGGCCTTCATCATGCTTGACAGATGGCGTTAAGCATTCTCCAGGATCTTTTCATTTGGTCTGCGTCTCATGAATGTTCTTCTTTGTGATCTGAACACACTTAGATTTGTCTGTCCGTAACACATTTTTCCAATCTTCCTGTGTCCCGTATCTGTGTTCTTTTGCCCATCTTAATCTTTTCTTTTTATTAGCCAGTCTGAGATATGGCTTTTTCTTTGCAAAGCTGACATTTGAGGACCTGTGGGTACTATTTAATGAAGTTGCCAGCTGAGGCGTCTGTTTCTCAAACTAGACACTAATGTATTTGTCTTCTTGCTCAGTTGTGCACCGGGGCCTCCAACTCCTCTTTCTATTCTGGTTAGGGCCTGTTTGCGTCTGTGAAGGGAATAGCGTAGTGTAAGATCTTCTGTGTCTTGGCAATTTCTCGCAACAAGTATGGTTGTCATTTCTCAGAACAAGTATAGACTGAAGAGTTTTATTGCTTCTTTAATCAGCACAACAGTTTTCAGCTGTGCTAACATAATTTCAAAAGGTTTTTGTAATGCTCAATTAGCCTTTTAAAATTATAAACTTGGATTAGTAAACACATTGTGCTATTGGAGCACAGGAGTGATGATTGTTAATAATGGTTCTCTGTACGCCTGTGTAGATATTCCATTAAAAATCAGCCATTTCCAGCTACAAGTCATTTACAACATTAACAATGTCGACACTGTATTTATGATCAATTTGATATTATTTTAACGGACAAAAAATGTACATTTCTAAGTGACCCCAAACTTTTGAACGGTAATGTGTTTATAGTAAAACATTCAGGCCTTAGTGAATGGATTTTTAGTCCCGCTTTTGCTACTGGCGGCGCATTAACAGATCAGATGGCAAATTGCTTATTTGCATAGTGGTGATTGAAGAAGGTTGACCAAAGGCTCTCCACTTGGCAGTGGAGGTGACCAAGAACAGGTATAGATCTCTCTGTAACTGCCAAGTAAAATATTAAATTATGAATTATATCTGCCAAACACATATTTGGCAGATATAATGTGGCCACCTGAGGAAAATAATCTGTTCAAGACTTACTAAACTTCACTTACCACATCAAGGCACCTACAAATTTTAAGTATTTGCTAAACAATTGTACTATATAGCACCCTAAACTCTTCTTATTTCCACATCTCTAGAGACAGTATACTGCCAACTGTTAATATGTGTATCAACTCTGAATTAATTTACAGGATATACTCACCACTTACAGTGCCCTTCAGCCTCACCAGCTAAACCAATAAGGCTGCACTGCAAGGTGCAAAATCAGTTAGCAGCAAATATAGGATGGCCTAAACAAACTGCAAAAGAGCCTGCATAGTTTTGGAAAAAGATCACCTGACCTGAATACAGTTGATTGTGTTTTACTTGCTGAAGGCAAGACTGAAAGCAAAAATATCCAACCAGGTACTAAATATAACTAGAAGTATAAAAGCTCGTTTAACATTATGTTAATTTGTCCAATTACTTTTGGTCCCATAAGTGGGAGGGGCTATGTATAAAAAGGGCTGTAATTCCTACACGTATCATGGTTTAGAGATGTACCTTCAAATTAACACTTTAACCTCTTAGTCATTGTTTATTTTTAAATCCTATGTGCTGGAGTACAGAGCCAAAACAACAAAACTTGTGTTACTCTCCAAATTTTTATTAGGGTTAGGGTTTATAACTCAATTGTTTAGGACAAGTAAGGCAAGTGATTAGACCAGGTAAAGTAAACCACAGAGCATAAACTTTTCAATTAATGAAGAGTTTGACATTTTGGAATGGCAAAGTGTGTTTCAGTGTGAGAAGGCATGTTCTTTTTTCAGGTGAAGGAATTGGTTCTCATCCAGGGCTGCCCATAACGGGGAAAAAAGGCGAAAGCTTTCTGGGGCCCAGCCACTAGGGGGGCCCATGGAGCCCAGCAATAATCATGTTCATCCTAAATATAATTAGCAGTGATAACCAACTTTTATTTTCAACCAAAATACTCACCATTACTTATTAAAGCAAAAAAAATTAAAATTGTATTTATTGTTCCTTATGTAAAATGTAGCCTGCTTCATAATGGTATGAAAGTGGTATGAGTCATTTCCTTGTAAACAACGTTAAAAAATGTGCACCATGGGCAGCTGACCCCTACATGACCTGAGAAATGTACTAATCTAAACTATCTACTAGCCAATGTTGGAGTAAATTTTCCTGCTATGCCAGTACCTGCACATAAATCAGGATGCCAGAAAAGAAGAAGAAAATGAGGGAGCTGGCAAGGGTTTTAGACCCCAGTAATAATATAATGACCAACTTTTTTCAGTCAGCTCAGAAAGCTGCTCCCAGCCAGGCTGAAGAGACGAATGATAGCCAGGAGGCTAATGTTACAGCTAACGTTAGTAGCCAAGAGGTAGCTAGCATCAGTGAAACAGCCACCACCATCTGTGAGAAAGAGGATATTCTGCATTTAACCCCGACACCAGGTTTTGAACCCATGGTGACTTCTGTGGAGAGCAATGATGTGGTTGAGTCTACTTCCAGGGAGCCAGAACACAAAACATAGGCTGCTGGACACAAGGGGGAAGCCTGTGAGAGTGTCTCCAACCCCAGGAGCTACAATGATCCAGGAGAATGGCCTGAAAAAATTGCAGATTTAGAGAGAGAAAACATTTAGAGCACTGGCAGATGTTGACTGCACTACTTTGTTAAAAACATAATTGTGGTGTTTCCGCCTGGTCAAGAAAATAAATTATGGAGTAACGCGAAAAACTAGCAAGTGAAGACGGCAGCGTGAGGAAAAGATTGTTAACGCGGGAGCTAGGCTAACGACTTGGCCAACAAGCTAACTAAGACAAGGCAATGTGAAAAGAAACAAGCAACCGTGAGTTGACATAACCTTGTTAACTAACTGTGCACAATCCAGATAAGGACAAAAATGAGTGGGAAGATGCTTTAGTTGAGATTGAAAAGAAATTGACTGCATTGCCATTGAGTGAACTCAAAGAAATATGTGAAAATGTTAATCTGCAAGTCAGTAAAGAAAATTCTTCCACGTTATTGAGGAGAGGAGAGCTATTATTCAGTATTTGGAGGGAGATGAAGAGACACAGTTGCAAGATCAGGGATTTGCAGTGCTTTTGGAAGTGAAAGACCAAACTGACGGTTTGTTAAATGTGAGAAATAAAGTTGAAGATAGTGAATCAGCACATCAAGATGGAGAACACGTGCAACCCGATGTGGTTGAGGAGCGCAGTCTTGTGGAAGATGATAATACTAGTCATACAGACAGTTCTCTTCACAAACCAACCAGTATCATTGGGTTAGAAACTAAGCAAAGGCTTGTGCAAAAGTATGCAAGTTTTACATCCCATGTTTAGAAAGGACTTCAAAATTGTTGGTCAGATTGGTGAAGTTGGCCAGAAGGACAAATTGAACTTCAACAGTCTTGAGAGGCAGATTTGTGAGAGCCTTACAAAAGGACTATGATGAAGGTGAAATTGTTGAAGCGGTCATTCAGTCAATCGCTCTTAGGGTTAAACTAAAAAGTTACCTTGAAAGCAGAGCTGAGTTGTCACTGAGCTCGTTGAGACAAATACTGAGAACCCACTAAATTGAAAAAGATGCAATAGAGCTGTATTACTCACTGACCATTGCAGCCCAAGAACCCAAAGAAACTCCAATACAATTTTTAGTGCGTTGTTGAGAAACGTGCAGTAGATATCAGACAGAAAGTAATTCTTGCATCAGAAAGAGCTAGAGCTAGATTGAAATACAACCCAGAACTGATTCAAACACAGCTTTTGCAGACAGTAATGACAGGTTTCCAGGATGAGGTAATATGTGCAGATCTCAAGCCTTTCTTACAAGATCCAAAGGTGAGAGATGAGACATTACTAGAAAAGATGAACTCTGCCTACATCCTGGAAATGGAAAAGAAAAATTAGAAGCCATTTCAAAGAGTAGAGGAGTAAAAGTAGCATTGGTTCAGGAAGAAGATAAAGTAGACACAGAACAGGCTGATTGTCCCAGGAAGGGGAAAGGTCAAACACCTAAACCAAACACACTAGTTGAGAAACGTGATGCAGGAAATAAAGTAATCTGTGATGCTCTTCAAAATCTCACCACGCACATAGCTAGCCTCTCTCTAACAAATAGGAAAAAGACAGAGAATAGGGACATCTGCCCTGAGTTATGTACGTCTGCCCTGACTTATTTCGTACCGGGGTCGTATGTCAGAGTGAACTGGAAGCGCTCGAAGTAAAGCGTCCATCAAGCCTGGCGGGGGTTGAGGCGCCACGCTGCCCTGACATATTCGAGGTTCCGGTGGTCGGTCAGGACAGTGAACTCCCAGGCACCCTCAAGCCAGTAGCCACTCCTCTAATGCCAACTTTACCGCCAGTAGCTCCCGGTCGCCCACACCATAGTTCCTCTCCACAAGCAGACAGTTTCTTTGAGTAGTAGGCACAGTGGTGGAGCTGAGGTGGGTTCCCATGCTGCTGGGAGAGGACCGTCCCCACCACGACCTCAGACGCGTCTACCTCGACTGTGAAGGGCTTGAGGGGGTCTGGGTGTTTAAGGAGAGGGGCTGGGACGAACCTGCCACTCAGGTCAAGGAAGGCCTTCTCCGCGTCCGGGGTCCAGCGGGGGCGTTTAGGTTGGCCATTCAACAATGACGTGAGCGGCGCTGTGATGGTGCTGAAGCATTTGATGAACCAGTGGTAAAAGTTGGCACATCCGATGAAGCTTTGTAGCTCTTTGATGGTTTTTGGGACTGGCCATGACCTCACTACGTCCACCTTCATCTCTTCCATCTTCACGCCCTCTGGAGCAATGTGGTATCCTAGGAAGGAGACGGTGGAGGTGTGGAAAGCACATTTTTCCCCTTTGGCAAACAGGTGCTGCTGTAGCAGGCTCTTTAAAACAGCACAGACATGGGCCATGTGGTCCGGGTATGTTGGGGGGTAGATCAATATATCATCAATGTACACCACTACATACCTCCCCAACATATCCTGGAACACCTCATTCAGGAATGCCTGGAATACCGCAAGTTCATTGGCTAGCCCGTATGGCATCACCAAGTATTCATAGTGGCCCGACACCGTGTTGAATGCTGTCTTCCACTCGTCTCCCTCCCGGATGCGCGCAAGGCTGTAGCAGGGGAGGGGGAATGGCGGATGTGCCCCTGCTCCAGCGTCTCTTTGATGTAGTCTGCATAGCATCTGTTTCGGCCACAGAGAGTGGGTAGATCTTGTTCCTGGGGGGCACAGCCTCTGGCAGGAGATCAATGGCGCAGTCCCAAGAGTGGTGAGGAGGGAGACACCTGGTCTTTTTGATGGAGAACACCCTGTTCAGATCTGTGTGCTCCTGTGGGATGTTTGCTGGGAGGGCACCCACGGGACTCTACACGGACGTGGCTCCACACGTCACTGTCAGGCAGGTCTTCCAGCACCATCCCAGGATCTTCTGTTTGCTCCATGCGATGTTGGGGTCGTGCTGTTGGAGCCATGGAAGACCCAGGATGATGGGGTGTATGGACGACGTCATTATCAGCAATTCCAGTCTCTCTCGATGGCAGCTGTTAATGGTGAGCGTGAGAGGGTGAGTTACGTGGGTAATCAAGCCAGACCTCACAGGATGGCCTTCCAGAGCCTGAATGGGCATTGAGGACCTCAAACGGCGCAACAGCAGCCAGTGCGCGGTGACTAGGGACTCATCTATGAAGCTCCCCGCGGCTCCGGGGTCAATCAGTGTTGTAGAGGGGTGAGAGGGAAAACCACCAGACAGCACAATCGGACAACAGAATGGGCTCGTAATATTACATAAGTGTAAGGCACCTAATGACTCCGGCATTCTCTCTCCTCCGCGTGGAGCCTGGTGATTCCCAGCTCCTTGGGCTCGGGCTCCAGCTCCATCCAAGAGGTTAGGAGATGGGAACAGCATGCCAGGCTGTCATGGTCCCGGAGCTGCCCATCGATGGCAATCACCCGGGCAATGAAGGTGTCCAGCAACATGGAACTGCTTAAGTACGCCATCTCCATTTGGACCTCCATCCACAATCCCTTATGGAAGGCGGTCCTCAGAGCTGGCTCGTTCCACCCCCTGGACGCCGCCACCGTTGAATGACAGGGCATACTCTGAGGACATGCTGTTGCCCTGCCTCAGGCACAAAAGTCGCTCACTCCTATCCCGACCATCTGCAGGATGGTCAAAAATGGCTTGGAATTGCACCATTAATCTGGGAAACACCCTCAGTTCCCCAGACTCGCTGTTCCAAAGTGCCGTTGCCCATTCGAGGGCACGCTCAGTGAGAAGGGAGAACAATGCAGTCACCTTCTCATAGTCGGAGACTGGCTGGTCTCCAAAATACAACTCCCATTGGAGAAGGAAACCGCAACAACTCTCCAGATTGCCATCACACTTCTCTGTGTGATCCCTCTCCTGGGCACGACTACACTCTGCACGGTCGACAGGGGGAGGAGCTACTGCTCTGGCAGTCTCAACAGGGCTCTCTCCACCCCACCGTGCTGCCAGTTGAGACATCATCTCGGCGGAAACTGTTACTAACCCGGCGATCTGTCCCTCCATGGCGTGGAGTCTATCCTCTTGCCCTGGCGCCCGCCCAGGGGGACCAGACTCTCCATCATGCTCACCCTGGCTCATCCTGGGACGTGCAGTGAGGAGAAAAAACTAAACGAAAAAACCCAAACAGAAAAAGCCAAAAAGACGCAAAGATAAAGTGCCTTGGGGTGGACGGATTATTCTGTGATGGTGCGAGTATAACGAGTGCGTAAAAGAGGCAAAAAGGAAAAAGAAACAAAATGAACAATTCAAATGATTACTTTATAAGTTATTTTATTTTCGTAAGGTTTAGCAAGCGCACCAGCATGGTAGCTAACAAGCAAATAATAATCTGTGAGGTGGGTGAACAACAGAATATAAACACAACTAATTAGTGATTGGAAACAGGTGTGTCCTCGGGATGTGCTGCTGTCATCACTCTCCTGCCGGTGCTGTCATCACTCTCCAGCGAGGTGGAGCGCTGGAGAGGAAGGGAAGCCTCTGTGCCACGCATAGCAGACGTGACACCGCCATCCCATTCCAAGAATACAGGAGATATTGGAAAATGTTGGTTTACAGTTCTTGACCAAGGGAAAGCATATCATCAGGGCTTTATCAGTGAAGAAAGCAGGGCGAAAACAGCATTCATTTCACCTTGGGGACTATATGAATTGGTGAGAATCCCTTTTGGCCTTATAAACGTTCCAGCGGCATTTCAGTGTTATATGGAGGGATGTTTAGGAGACCTGAGAGATGAAATGTGTGTCCCTTACCTAGGTGATATCCTGGTCTTCAGCAAGGATTTTGATATACACATTGAGAATGTTCGCAAAGTACTGCAAAGACAAAAGGAATGTGGAATCAAGCGAAGGGCCAAGAAATGTGATCACTTTAGAGAGAAGTATGCTATATGGGACAGGTGATTTCAGAAAAGGGATCCTGCATGAACCCTAAAAGAAGGCTATCCAAGCACTGACACATGAAAAAACAGACTGTGAAGGAGGTGAGAGCTATGATTGGTTTCCTGGGAAACTACAGAACATATATTGCAGGTTTCTCCAGGATTGCCAAGCCGCTTTATGAGTTGTTATTGTTCCCAAAGACTGAAAAGAAGAAGGAGAGGAAGAAAAGGAGAGGAGGTCACTCTTTCCAGCTACCATCATCTCAAACAGTGGAATGGACAGAGAAACATGAAATGGTACTGCAGAAGTTAGTCATGGCACTTATAAATTCACCTGTCATGGAGTATCTGGCTTTCCGCATTTGTATTGCGGAAAGCCAGATACTGATGCATCTGAGGAAGGTCTTGGGGCTGTACTATATCAGCTTCAAGTAGGAGCATTGTGAGTCATTGGATACGGCTCACGGACTTGAACCCCTTCTGAGTAGAACTATAGGTTGCATTCTGGGAAGCTGAAATTTCTGGTGTTGAAGTGGGCCGTAACTGAACGATTCAGAGACTACCTGTTCTATGCTCTTCATTTCACTGTCTACATTGACAACAACCCTTTCACATACGTGATGAAGTCAGTGAAGCTCAATGCTGTTGGACATCGCTGGGTAGCGGAGTTAGCAGATTATAGGAGATTTAGCAGATTATAGTTAGCAGATTATCAAGACGGACAGTAAAGACAGATGAATGTCAGCCAGGTGTTCTTACTGCTATGGGAGAACGAATAGTTGCTCAAAAGAATGGAGACACAGATTGGATTTCTGCAATCACATGCAACACCGATGTGTTACTAGGAATGGATGCCAGTGACACCATTACAAACCACAGTATAGCAGTGGAGGAAATTCGAGCAGCACAAGAGAGAAGACCCTGTATTACAAAGAGTGGTGGCACTGAAACAGCAATGTGACTAAGACACAAAGACAAACTGAAAGAGTCAACAACAGTGAAACGCCTTCTCAGGGAGTGGCCTCATTTGCAAATGGATGCAGATGGAATCTTGCGACGAAAGACAACTTCAAGAACTCAGCTTGTCGTACCTGAAAGATTCAAGACAGTTATCTACAAGCAGCTCCTTGAGGAGATGGGTCACTTGGGTACTGATAGAGTGGTTTCCCTACCCAGGGATCGCTTCTTTTGGTCGAAGATAAGAGAAGAGATTGAACATTATGTGACAAGAGTCTGCCGATGTCTGAAACAAAAGATACCAAATAGGACAACAAGAACCCCACTACAATCTATTGAAACCTCTGCATCATTTGAGATGGTCTCACTTAACTACCTTATTCTGAAGAGGAGTAAGGGTGGTGTTGAATATATACCGATCAGCCATAACATTTTGACCACTAACAGGTGAAGTGAATAACACTGATACTCACAATATCATGGCACCTGTCACTGGGTGTGATATATTAGGCAGCAAGTGAACATTCTGTCCTCAAAGCTGATGTGTTAGAAGCAGGAAAAATGGGCAAGCGTAAGGATCTGAGCGACTTTGACAAGGGCCAAATTGTGATGGCTAGACGACTGGGTCAGAGCATCTCCAAAACTGCAGCCCTTGTGGGGTGTTCCCGGTCTGCAGTGGTCAGTAGCTATCCAAGGAAGGAAAAGCAGTGAACCGGCAACAGGGTCATGGGTGGCCAAGGCTCATTGATGCACACGGAGAGCGAAGGCTGGGCTGTGTGGTCCGATCCAACAGACGAGCTACTGTAACTCAAATTGCTGAAAATGTTAATATTGGTACTGATATAAAGATGTCAGAACAAACAGTGCATCGCAGTTGCATATGGGGCTGTGTAGCCACAGACCAGTCAGGGTGCCCATGCTGACCCCTGTCCACTGCCGAAAGCACCTACAATGAGCACATGAGCATCAGAACTGGACCACGGAGCAATGGAAGAAGGTGGCCTGGTCTGATGAATCACGTTTCCTTTTACATCACGTGGATGGCCGGGTGTATGTGCGTCGCTCACCTGGAGACCACATGGAACCAGGATGCACTATGTGAAGGAGGCAAGCCAATGGAGGCCGTGTGCTTTGGACAATGTTCTGCTGGGAAATCTTGGGTCCTGCCATTCATGTGGATGTTACTTTGACACGTACCACCTACCTAAGCAATGTTGCAAACCATGTGTACCCTTTCATGGCAAGGGTATTCCCTGATGGCATTGGCCTCTTTCAGCAGGATAATGCGGCCTGCCACGAAGCAAAAATGGTTCAGGAATGGTTTGAGGAACACAACAATGAGTTCAATGTGTTCACTTGGCCTCCAAATTCCCCAGATCTCAATCCAATCAAGCATCTGTGGGATGTGCTGGTCAAACAAGTCCGATCCATGGAGGCCCCACCTCACAACTTACAGGACTTAAAGGATCTGCTGCTAATGTCTTGGTGCCAGATACCACAGCACACCTTCAGAGGTTTAGTGGACTCCATGCCTCGACGGGTCAGGGCTGTTTTGGCAGCAAAAGGGGGACTTACACAATATTAGGCAGGTGGTCATAATGGGGGTATTTCAGAAAGCAGGGTTAACATACTCTGAGTTGAAACCACAACTCTGGGTTGACTGACTCTGAGCTGTCAAACTGAGAGTTGACGGTTTCAGAACAGTTGGTAACAATTAGTTCAGTCAACTCTGAGTTAAGTTAACCTTGAGTAAAGCACGTGCACGAAGAGATAAAAAGCCCTCATGAGTGAAACACAGATAATGTGATTCACCATAGCAACAGGGGAAAAAGGTCTCAAACCCCATACTTCTCCCCAGTGGAGTTAGATATATTAATGAATGCACATGCAGAATATGAGAATATATTCAAGAAAAAAGCAATACAGTAGCAGCAGCAAAAAAATGTGAGCTAGCGTGTCAGAAAGTTGCTGACCGAGACAATGCGGGAGCATTAATTGAAAAAAAAGAAAAGTCACATCTCGAGTGTTTCACTCATTAAACATTTATGTGTGTCTGGGGGTGTAATATCAAGTTCAGAGTTTATTTATCAAATACACCAAATAACGCAGCGTCATTCTGAACGGTGATGTTCTTGTGACATGGCACACATCTGCATAGTAAGAATTAAGAAATATATAAAGCAAAAATATAGCAATAATATACATAAAAATGTATATTATTTTTATGTATAATATGAACAATATGGGTAGACGTAATGAATATTATAAATATAATGAGTGTAATATGCCAATGAATGGTACATACAAAAGAATATTCTAATGTACATTATGGAGAAAGGCATCAGAGCATTTAGAATGTTCATTTGTGATTAGTATGATCATACATCATTGTTGCTGGTTGAGGAGCCTTATGGCCTGAGGGAAAAAACTGTGAGTCTGGAAATGCGTGCCCCGATGCTCCGGTAGTGTCTGCCAGACAGCAGTAGCGGTATGAATAGACCATAGCCTTGGTGGAAGTAGCCTTTGATGATGTTCCTTGCTTTCCGAAGGCATCATGTATGGTAGATGCCTTGCATGGAGGGGAGATGGCAGCTGATTACGCGCTCCGCAGACTTCAACACCCTCTGGAGTGACGTGTGATCGGAGCAGCTTCCGTACCAGGCAGTAATGCAGCCTGAGAGGATGCTCTCAATGGTGCACCTGTAAAAGTTGGTGAGCGTTTTAACAGACATGCTAAACTTCTTTAGGCTCCTCAGGAAGTATAGTTGCTTTTGGGCAGTTTTCACTGCCGAGTTCGCTTGCCTGTACCAAGTAGGGTCATTCATTTATCCAGGTGCAACCCAACAGGCACAAAACACACTTGGCAGCAAATGAAGATGAAATGAAAAAATATACTTAAAACAGGAAAGTATAATTTCAGTACAAGCAATTTTGCTGTTTAGCCTCCCCTACCTAATTCAACACCTTTCAGTGGCTACATTCAACATATATTTTAGTAGTAAGTAAAATTTAAGCAAAAAAGAAGTACAATTCTTTGCTGGCCTATCTGCACATTAATTCTGTGGAAAGACTTCCTATTCACATAATCTTCATTTACTGAAGGAGCTGTGATAGGAGTATGAGTGCCATCTATGCAGTCAATCCCTGGACACCCTAAAATATTGACTAGTACTTCAAGTCTCAAAGCTTCATACTAAATAAACTGATTACTGCTTAGATTGATACCTGCAATTCTGTGGAATTCTTTTTTGATGAGTCTCATGGGTCTGTGATTTGGGAACACTACAAAAGTGTACATAAAACATTTCAGTGCAAGAGTCACATCAATGACAGCCCGACAGAGACAGTTGCCTTGGACATGTGCTCCGCGTCATCGATGTTATACAGAAAACTGCAACACAAAGAATTTGTTCCGAACTGAGAGCACGTCCACGATGTAACATAGGAACGATATGAGGGCTTAGAATATTGTTCAGATGAATGATCGATTGTGCAGAAAAACGGTAATGCTCAAACAGATAATCATTAGGGAATGATAAAAAACATCCAATGCGGGGTCTGATCACACCCGACTGAGATTTCTGCAGAGTATTTGTCCTTCAAGTGGCTCTTCGAGAAAAGGACATGCCCTGTCTGACACGTTCAGAGAGCAGGTTTCAGTTAAAGAGTAGAACAAACTCAGAGTTAGCTGGATAAAACCTGCTAGAGAGCAGGTTAGCTTCACGGAGTATGTTGCCGTAGTAGCTGACTCAGAGTAACGCTGAACTGGCTCTTTGAAACTGTAAACCCAGAGTTTCCCTCAACTCTGAGTCAACTGACTCTGAGTTTTCACTAAACCCGCTTTCTGAAATACCCCCAATGTTATGACTGATTGGTGTACATGTAAACTGAGGGAGACTTACTCATTGATGGGGGCTACATTATAGGCATCGGCACACACACACACACACACAAGGCCCGACACCAAGACAAAGTAACTGAGGGAGCTGTTAAAAATTACTTGTTATGTATGAAAAAAATATTTATTTTCATTAAATAAAATTCATTGATTTAACCACGCAATTGCCAAAGAAAGGCTAAATAACAACAACATAAGGCTGCTGTTTAAACACAAACCACTGGTCTGGACTTGTCTGGGATAAAGAGTTTATAGAGGCGATTGACACATCCAAAATAAGTTGACATTTCCTTACATGACTGGACACCATGTATTAGATTCACACTGAATCTATTAGATTCAGTGTATGCGATGCGCAGGGGGGAAACGTAGTCAAAGGATCTACTTGGATAATTTGGGCTTGCACATCTTTACCCTTTCCTAACATATTACTTCCATTGTCATACCTTTGTCCATGACAGGCAGTGAGGACGATTCAGTGCCTTTGGAGAGATTCCTCTATCATTTCTTTTCCTGTCATTTTTGCAAAGTCTCCAAACTCAATAAAACGTTTGTTTATTGTCCATTCTTTGCCATGTGCCATCATTGTTAGACACATTCCTCAGAAGCAGGATGTTCTGCTCAACATGTGATACACTTACACAATGACACTGACACAAGTTTTGTTATTTTGGCTGTTTACCAAAATATATTCAAGTTACAGTTAAATAATTAATATGGGCTGAAAGTGCAGTCTCTCGGGTTTAATTTGGGGTTATTCACATCCAAATTGGAGGAAGGGTTTAAGAATTACAGCTCTTCAATATGTAGGCCCCTCTTTTTCAAGGGACCAAAAGTAATTGTACAATTGACTTAAAAGCTGTTTCATGGACAGGTGTGGGCTATTCCTTCGTAATTTCTTCATCAATTAAGCAGGAAAAAGGTCTGGAGTTGATTCCAGGTGTGCACGCCCGCCGATAGGGGGTGGCAAACGGGTCTGTTGTCCCGGGCCCAGGGTAGGGGGGGGGCCAGAACTGACATTGGGTTGACAATAAAGGGCCCATCTAAGATTATCTCGTCCCGGGCCCAGGCATGACTGTCAGCTGGCCTGCAGGTGTGGCATTCGCATTTAGAAGCTGTTGCCGTGAACCCACAACATGCAGTCAAAGTAGCTCTCAATGCAAGTAAAACAGGCCATCCTTAGGCTGCAAAAGAATAGATCCATCAGAGAGATAGCAGGAACATTAGGAGTGGCAAAATAAACAGTTTGGTACATTCTGAGACAAAAAGAACGCACTGGTGAGCTCTGCAACACAAAAAGGCCTGGACGTTCACGGAAGACAACAGTGGTGGATGACCATAGGATCCTTTCCATGGTATAGAAAAACCCCTTCGCAAAATCCAGCAAACTGAATAACACTCTCCAGGAGTTAGGCATATCATTATCCAAGTCTACCATTAAGAGAAGACTTCACAAGAGCAAATACAAAGTGTTCACCACAAGGTGCAAACCATTCATAAGCCTCAAGAATAGAAAGGCCAGATTAGACTTTGCCAAAAAACATCTAAAAAAGCCAGGCCATATCTGGAACAGCATTCTCTGGACAGATTAAACTAAGATCAACCTGTACCAGAACAATGGGAAGAAAAAAGTATGGAGAAGGCTTGGAACAACTCATGATCCAAAGCATACCATATCATCTGTAAAACATGGTGGAGGCAGTGTGATGGTATGGCCATGTATGGCTTCCATTGGCACTGGGTCACTAGTGGTTATTGATGAAGTGACAGAAAACAGAAGCAGCTGCATCAATTCTGAAGTGTATAGCGATTCATTGTCTTCTCAGATTCAGCCAAATTCAATGAAGTTGATTGGACAGCACTTCACTTTACAGATGGACAGTGACCAATACATACTGCAAAAGCAACCCAGGAGTTTTTTAAAGCAAAGAAGTGGAATATTCTGCAATGGCCAAGTCAATCACCTGATCTCAACCCAATCGAGCAGGCATTTCACTTGCTGAAGACAAAACTTAAGACAGAAAGACACACAAACAACTGAAGACAGCTGCTGTAAAATCCTGGCAAAGCATCACAAAGGAGGAAACCCAGCGTTTGGTGATGTCCATGCGTTCCAGACTTTAAGCAGTCATTGCCTGCAAAGAATTCTCGATAAAGTATAAAAATGAACATTTTATTTATGATTGTGTTAATTTGTCCAATTATAGTTTAGCCCCTGAAATAAGGGGACTGTGTATGAAAATGGTTGCAATTCCTGAACGTTTCATATGATATTTTTGTTCAACCCCTTGAATTAAAGCTGAAAGTCTGCACTTCAACTTCATCTCAGTTATTTAATTTCAAATTCATTGTGGTGGCGTACAAAGCAAAAATTATGAAAATTGTGTCAGTGTCGAAATATTTCCCGACCTAACTGTATATCTGGGATGGCATCACAAGTTATAGAGAAATAGATTGACTGGAGTCGTTCCCAGAGAATGGTGTTGAGAACAGTTCAATTAATACATTCTGAGAGTGCCGTGAAAGATAGCGGTTCCCCATTCTGTCTGTATTATTTGACTTCTACATGCTTTTGCATGACAGAATCATATTTTGCAATCAGCACGAGTAGCCTTAAAACATTTCCATTATGAACCTCACCAAACTCACTGGTGTCCCCTTTGATAGCTAGATTTCTAGATGCCAAAAAGAGCGTTACATCAAAAAATCTCTCCAACAATGCCCTGTTTTTTCCACTTGCATTTGGAATTCCTTTAGGAACTGGCCATCAACACCTGTGCCATGTCTCAGGGAATACTGTAGATTCCGTCGCTTCCAGTAGCAGTGTTTAATTGGGCTGCTTTTTTCATGTTCTGGTAATTTACTGTATACTTTCTGCCGCATAGTTGTGGACACATTAAACCCCTCTTCTACTAAGTGCGCTTGTAGACTTCTCTAATTCATCAGAAAAGAGAATGCATCTGTTGCACCCTTGAAATAACTCAGATGACTTCAGACTCTCTTCATTTTGACAACTTAATGTAAGATCCAGTTTTGATAGAATAACAAAAATAAAACATTCTCTCAGTAGCCAGCCAGTAGGCTACTTCTTTCAATCCAGAACAAAACCCAATGAACTCACTAGAAGCCCATGATTTCTGCACTCCAAGACTTCCCCAACATTACATTTTTTAAAGAGACAGTGCACCATTTTCCCCCACTATATATCTCAATAGGAAAATAACCCCTTTCCTTATAATTAATCAGAATATCATCACGTCTTATATTACTGTGCTCAGCAACAAACATTTCTTTCTAGGACTATTTTCTAAGGCACAACACCCTCCCTCCTAGATAAACAAAAGTAGTTGGCAAAACACTTTTTTCTTCTGTAAAAATATATGAACAAATGAATACTATATGTAATGAATAATGGTAAGCATGCCTAGAGCCCAGCCAGGCCCTGACATTGGAGTACTCTGGTCCTCTAGGCATCTCCATGCGCCTGGAGGCCACAATCAGGACTGTTTTCTGTTCTCCCCAATTAGAGACAGTTGCATGTCGTTGTTTCTAATTGGGGACCCTATTTAAGTTGCCCTATTTGGCCTTTGGTTGTTGGTTATTGTTTGGAGTTTGCTTTGCTACTCTTCAGTTCGCGGGCATTCTCTCCTTTTGTTGTCTTCTGTTCGTGTATTTGGAAGAAAAACATTAAAAGGATGCCTTCCCTTTAGCCTGCGCCTGTGTCCTGCCTCCCCAGCTGTGACATCCAACATTCTTTTTTGTAATTACTAGTGATGGGCAACTGAGGCTTTCTGAAGCGTTTGAGGCTTTCATCAAAATGATTTGAAAATCGGTTCGATTTTTCGAGGCTTTGAAACTCACTACACAGTGGTGTCACGTGTTGGTCAAGAATAAATATCCAATGCTGAATGATCATATAGACATCTTTTCCTTATTACCCAACATGACTTCGTAGCGCTGTGGTTAGGCATGCGGTTTCCAAAGGGAAATTGTAATGCCTGGTTCGTATCCTGTCTTCTTCTTGCCTTTCCAACTAGCATTTTTCAACTCTGCATCCGTTCTAATGTTTTGTATTAATAAGGCAAGAGTGTCATAAGATTCACAAAATAAAACAAATTATTATGCAACACAATAAACAGTATCGTCTGCACTCAAAAAGTTAAACATGATCTGGATTCGATCCTGCACCATAACAACTAAGAAATTGGAAGTCAGCAACCCTAACAACTGCGCCATTGCTGGACTTGCAAGGCTAACAACGTTTTTTAAATAAATTACTAAATAAGGTGACCAGTAGAGGTTGCTGTTCAAAAGTCTCAGGCACCGAACCGCACCGAACAACCATAGAAGCCTGCATTTTCCAAAGTGGCTTTGGAAAAAGCATGTGATCAAACAAGGCTTCAGACATCATCAATCACGTGGTATTACACCGATGCAAGTCTCGGCCCTTTCGTATGGATTGGAATGGGCTGAAATTTCAAAGCATGCCTCGATCTGAGATTTTGGTTCAATCTCCTGACCAACAATTATTTAAAAACGTCTGCATCCTTGGTTTTATTGAGGCTGCGGAAAAGAAAATATTAACATATCTCATACGAAAATAAATATAATAATTTCATTAAGTGTGCTGGCACATAAAACCCTAAAATAAACTGGATTCAGCACTGTGACAGTGATGTCAGATTATTATCTAATCATAGCTACTTAGTTATCCAATATATGGGAAGCACTTGTAAATAACTGGGCATGGAGGAAAGCCCCAGTGCCTGTCAGTAGACATCAAACAAAGCTTCGGACGTCATTTATCACCTGGTGATCATACATCTGAATGATACATCTCTATGAGAGAAACGCTGGAGTTAAAACATTCACAAAATACAGTGGATCCAATGCTTGATTTAAGATGTGATACTAAAAACTGACGAGCAAATATTCCTGACGTAGGAATTACAAAGAGAGTGTTGCCAGGTTATCATTGGGACTCGAACCGGGCTTTGTAAAATAACTGTATATCCATCCACAGCACTACATGTTCAGCCACTGGCTAGGTGATGCACCTAACGACATTAGAAGACATATACTAACACAAGTCTACGGTATTGGACCTACCCGTTTGTTATTGATAATGAATGATGTGTAGAAGGAACGTTTTGACATTCATTCTTGTGAATTCCATTAGTTCTTGATAATTAGGCTGAAGACTAATTTAGTTTCATATGTTTTAAAGCATGTTTGGAAAGCGCCATGTCTTTAAAAAACCCACTAGATGGTTGTGTGACTTCCGAAGCTTCAGACATCATCAATCACATCATGTTGTTGCTCGGAGACAAGCCTCGGCCCTTTCGTTCGAGCAGGCTGGTTTGAAATTTAGGAGCCAGCCTCCGAGCCTCGTATTCGCGCGTCCCGTCGTTGCTGTTAAGACTTGGTCAGGGCCAGCCGTAGGCATAAGTGACATAAGCAGTTGCTTAGGGCCCCCGACCGCTAGGGGGCCTTGGACAGCTAGTGAGCCCCGGGCCGCTAGGGGAGAGGGGGCCCCCAAATCAAATTTTGCTTAGGGCCCCCAAAAGGCTAGGACCGGCACTGGACTTGGTGGCTGAGTGGGTTGAGCAACTGTTAGATGCTTTGTGTAAATGGGTTCGTGTCTTGCCTAGTGAGGATGTTTTGTTTCCACATGCACATCTGTACACGTATTTCCATGCTAATTTTTCCCAATCTGACATGCTACAGTATGTTATTAAAGTTTAATATATTAGCCGTCTTTTAAGTGAACACACCCGAAAGAGATGTCTCAATGAAAAGACGCGGACGCTTCTAGTAGCCGTTCGCTAACAACTTTGTCTTGATCCTGACATGCGAGAAATTAAAGACGATAAAAAATACAGTTTTGAACATTGTTGATTGGTTACTGCATTGGTTCTCCCATTTGCTAATGCAATATTTAGATGCAATATAATTGTATGTGTATGATGTCGCAGAAGAATTTTATATAAAAGGTTATTTGGCTATATAGTTGCTAGATGCTTTGTATGGTGTTTGCAAAGTTTATATGAACATTTTTAAGGCTACGTGATTTCTGTAATTTTGTTTCTTTCAATATATTACATAGCCTACTCAACGTTCAATATTGTAACTGAATCACCTTGTTTTAGATAAATTATAATCCTTGTGATTTGAAGGTTAATTATCCTATTTCACCCAACGCCCGCAATCTCCCCAATATTGCATGACGTGAAGCAAATGTTCTTTCTTCCTTTTCGGGAAGCGGGTTAGTTTGGCTCTGTTCACCTGCAACGACCATGCTCGATGAAAAGGCTAGGAACGCCCTATATCCTACTAGTTGGAAAGCTATGAAGTTACTTTTGTTTCAATAAGAACAAACAAAAGTATTAGTATTGCAAACAGAATTATTAATATTGAAAGCAAAACATCAACTAAAAAGTATTGAGATCAAATATATATATATATTGCAAATTAAATCTTTTGAAATGCGAAAACAGATTGATTGAAAATTAATGCAAATAATTATTTGAGAGGAAATATTTTTTCTTGATTACGCAATTGGGTTGGCAAACATAATTGTGTAATTATGTTACATAATTGTGTAACATAATTACACAATTATGTTTTTGGCAGCAGGTTTTTTCTGCCTTCGGTTACGTTAAGTGTATCTCCATTGGTCAACCAGACTGGGCAACATCAACAGTTCCAGTCTGTTTATGTTGTAGGCTTGCTACATTAATAGGTAGACAGGCTATCGGAGAAGGGCCTGACTGCAGGGTGCAATACCGGGCCGGGCTCAATGTGGGCGGAGTCAAACGTGTTTAACCCGACCCCTTCTCCTCTCCTTAAAGGTCACTCAAGCTGAGGTTCACCAAGGTATCAACATCAACGAAAGCGAATCTTAATCGAACCTACCCTACATAGATATACATACAAATATAAACCTTGTTGCTTAAGCTTTCATGACGTTTACTCAATAATTTAATAAAGAAGTTGATGAAACCCACAGGTGCAAAATAAAGGTAACTTACAGAAATGAGGAGAACCAAGAACTTGCAGGAGAGTGCGGTGAAGTAGTAACCACAACTAAAGAATCATTATGGAAAATGTGCACATGCTATCAGAAAGGAACAAAGTGGTATAGCTACATTGTAGTCAATGATTAAAATGTTTAGTTAATTTTAGTTGTATTTGTCTACTTAGATTTTAATTTGGTATTTTTGTTTCTTGCCCGAAGGTACCAGTCCGACTAGCTATAATATTATTGCAAAACTACACTATAAGAGAATGTTTCCACCCGTTACCTGTGGTACTTTTAATATAAGCATCTTGTCCCAGCTGCTGTCTTGGATCGTAGATTTAAAGCCGAGTGGGTGATAAGGGATGATCTGGTGCGTAACCAGTTTAGAGATATACGCGACCGCTCGTACTTTACACAGCTGCAATGGTCCTTTGCTGGACACAAAAGGAGCGGTGGTTGCAGCGGTAGAGAAGTACAGTAATGATAAGAAATGCATCATGCACCATTACATCATCCTGAAGCCACAGACTCTGGCCAAACTTGTCTCTCTGTAAGTGTTTTCCAAGTTAATATAGACAAACATTTAGCAAAATGTTGTATTTAATTTCAAGTCAATTTTAGATTTTCGTTTGTACAGCCAATATACGCAATGTATACACTAGTTAAATGCTGAGCACTTAATATTTGAAAGCATGAGATTTACAATTTCATAGCCCATTGATAGAATTATTTTCTGTTTCTTTTTGGCTTTGCAGAGAGCCTACAGCTTTTTTCGTTTCAATTTAATCGAATTCAAAGCAAGTAAATGTACTAATTTATTTTATACATTCAATATGCAAAATGTTGTTTAAAATGCAGAGCATTTAATTTTCTTGGCAGCCGCCGAAAATGCTATACCATTTCGTTGTCGTATAAAATTTATAATAAACAAATAATATAGTGCTACTTGTTTGGGTTTATACTTTTTGGCTAAAAGACTGATAGACAGATCTGTAGACTATTTGAAATGATGATTAATTATACTGTATCCTCATCCTTTCATGTTGTTAAAAAAACAAGCTAGACTTCATTAAAATACTGTATGGCTTTATTATATAAGTAAATGAATACTTGACATACATAATCTCTAAATGGACAGATTTGACTAATCAAAAAATGAATGGAGCGAATTTGTAGTGGCAGTTATTTTTCCTGGGAGCAAATAGCAGTTTTGAGCAGAGCGATGAAAGACGTGAAAAGACGTGAAGCGGTGGAGCAGAGCCTAACCTTCGCTGGAGAGTGATGAGTGGGATATCTATCAGCTCTCTGCTCACATACTTTGGCAGGTATCACTTAATATAATATTTCTTACAATCTTCAAAAATGAAGTACATTTGTCTTCAACATGTGCCTTGCACAAACGTGTGTGTTTGTATTCAGTGTGTGACTGTCAAACCTCCGAAGGACAAGAAAATGGTGGGCGGGGTCACATGTGGGCGGAGTCAAATGTTTGACTCCACCCACATTGAGCCTCGCCCCGAATTGCACACTGCAGTCAGGGGTACTTGGGCTATCGTGCATGGAACTATGTTTGAGTGGACGCACGTGAAATAAGCACAACAGTATGTTGACTAAACAATCTAGCCCGGATATATTTTCCTAATAATTGTTTATATGTGAGCATTTTTTTCATTTTGGATAAGAAAAGTTTCAATAGTTAGTAGCTAGCCAACCAGCCCCATGGCACAAAGTGTGGACTAGTTTTGATGGACAGCAAATGGACATCTGTTCCAGTGTTATGACAAGTCATTCAACTACTGAAAATTGCTACAAATTGTGGCATACTGTTCATGTGAACAGTGAAACAGTATTAGTTTTACAATGACCCTGTTTTAGATTTCCGCTTCCATTGTACCCTTTTAAAATAATTTGTGTTCTTTTATCACATGTGGCTTTGGCTCCATGGCTGTGGAAAAACTCAGCAGCAGGAGGAACTTTGTTTCCAACATTATTATGTATTGTATATTTCTAACTGTATTGATGAGGAAGGGGTGGGCAGAATTATCTATTATCACTGAACTGTGTCGAATGGACAGTCCCTTTTGTTACAATCCCCCAGTAACAAGTTCAATTAGGTTTGCTGCAAATGTAATTACAGATTTTTTCTGCTCTTAAGCTTCTTCCAATGTAATGTTTTTTTTAATTATATGACTGCTTATATTTGTTTTATGTTGTCTATTTGTTATTCTTAAATAACGCTTAAACTTGCTGCTGCCTGTTTCCAAGTGTTGGAAACTATTATTCAGGAAGCCTATTTGAACACTTTGTAGCCTTTTTCTTGAACACAAGAACTGTTACCTGTAGGAAAGTCTCAATCGTAGATCTCCAGGTATACTGTAGGAATAGCTTTGTGTGTGGGAATGTAATATTAATAATGAGGTTGAATGTAACATTTGAAGATAGTGTAATGGTTAGTTGTGCAGATTGGTTGCCATGACATGACAAATCAATCAACTAATAAAGCACTGTTATTTCAAGACTCAATATATGTCCATGTTTTGTAAGCTGTTTTACCACAGATTTACTTGGCGAATGTTGTCTGCTGTGCCTCTTAAAATTGTATAACTTAAATTAACGCATTCTGGCCATACTGCATAGCTATGTTTACATTATGATTTTGGGTTAGTTCTGTTCCACAGCTAACTAGCTAAATTATAACAGGCTGTCATTTGTATGTATCAGCTTTCTAGCCAGCTTCATCTTAGCCTGTTAGATATCTAACATAGGTGCACGAGATGATTGTTCAGTGAATACAATCGACACGTCTTATATTTGGAATTTGATAAAGCAACTTCATAGTATGCATAGAGTAACATATAAACGACTAGCAATTTGTATCAGAAAGCAGGATTGGGTGTATATTTTTTTCTCGCAGAAACCCAAAATAAGTTCCATACACAATAGCATGTCTACTGGTAATAGGCTAAAGTAACAAGCCTTAAGTGTAAACGAACTGGAGCTGTTGATGTTGCCCAGTCTGATTGACCAATGGAGATGCATTTCCCCTCTTAAACCTGCCCACCATGAAATTTGTGTCAAAAACTCGCAACCGCAAAAAAAGAAATCGAGAGCAAAATCCAAGGTAACGTAACCAAAGATGGAAAAAAGCTGCAGCCAAAGACAATCGTTTTAACGCATTCGCGTTATCAAGAAAAAATATTTCCTCTCAAATAATTATTTGCATTAATTTTTAATACATTTGTCATATTCAAAACAGACCTGGTATTTGGGAAAGGCGACCGAAACCCCCTGCCCCTACAGAGGAAGACGAACGAGGCGAGAAATGTTCGCTAACAACGATAGACTATGCAGATTCTTATCCAATCTAGACGCATGATTACTGTGCAGGCCCTGATCCCGCAGCCCTGGATATGCAAGAGAAATCCAGGAGCTTCAAACAAACCTGGAAAACCAGACAACACAACACAACTTTCGTGTACAATGGTTTACTGGGATCTGAAGAAGACAAGTTTTTACACAAGGTACATAAATTGTTTACTATCCAGCAATCCCAAAGTCCTCCTGTATCTCCTATTCTGTTATTCAAAACTAGGACACCAAATCTTACCAAGAGTAAGCCTATTGAATGAATATTGTCTTAGTATTAGTTATGTACTGCAGTGTTGAAACTGTTTAAAAAAAACTGAATTGCAGTAAAACAAGAAATAATAAATATCTGAAAGAACCAGGATGTTAAGACTGATACAGGCTGCAACATTAGTTAGGTCAAGTCTAGTGCTTCGTGATAGAAGATGGGCAATCATAGTAATGAGTGAAGTTCAAGTAAGCAGACAGCTCCATGTCATCCAAAGCTATTTGGTCTTCCTTAAAGCAAATACTCCCGGTCTGTTTCCTTCTGTAGATTTGCAACACCCGAGTTCAATGATTATCCTTTCCTTCTGTAGATTTGCAACACCCGAGTTCAATGATTATCCAGACACAAAGGCTGTGATTAACTGCACTGAATTCTGCTGCCAGACATCATCTTCCCTAGTCCTGCAGAGTTAGGTGTTTTCTTCAAGTTACACTGTACCTTCAAGGGCATGTTGGGAATGTCACCACATGGAGCTGTCACTTTTGTATCCTTTTTGTATGCTGGTTCTGTGAGTGACAAGGAGATTGTTAAGCAGCCAAGAATTCTTTCCTTACTTATCCCTGATCATGGCCTTTATGGTGGATGAGGTCTACCTCGTGGATGATCTTGTTCAATGCAAGATCTGTCAGACAGCTTTTTTGCCAAAGCGCACACAGATGCCAGCGCATAAGGTTAGGGAGACCCTATCCATTACCAGGCTAAGGGTGCATGTCAAAAGAATGATTCAGAGAGTAAAGGAGCACAAGCTGTTTGACACAATCATCCCTCTGACTATCTCAGGCAGCATCAACCAACTATTTGCATTGTCATGCTTGCTGGTCAACAATCAAAATGGACCTTTGGTCAGAGCATGGGCCAAGCTGGGGTAAATGTAAATTTGTTTTTGTTTTGGGTCACTCTGATTTGGAGCAGTTGTTAGAGAGATGCTTTTGTGATCCATGCATTGTTTTTTAAAGATAACCAACTGCATGTTTAAGTAATAGCTACATATAATGAAATGTTTATTGTATATTACCTGATTTTGTGCCTACCAATAGACTAGGTTACATCACAAATGTCAAAATATGAAATGTTTGTAAAATATAATTGTGGATGAAATGTATCAATAACTTGTAACACTGCACTGCATATCAGTTGTTTGTGTAGATCTTGTATTGACCTTAAGGAAATTAGTTTTAGTAAACACAAAACAGACAAAATGAAAGATTCAACAGCATGACTATGTAATACAGAAGATATACATTTATTAATAAACATGAACTGGGTTATTTGTTGAACTGTTGAAATGATACACATTAAAATACATTCTTCATACAATTCATATTTGTTTTTTCTTTATGGGAACACTAATAATTGTTTTGAAAACTGAGTTTCTACAGGTGCTCAAATGTAATATTTCAAACAAATACTAATTGTTAATATTAAATTGTAACAACTGTACTGGTACCCAAGCAGGGGGATACATTCAGTTGCGAGACAGACTTTTCTGCAAGTAGTGGTAAAAAGTAGTGGTCAACCTTCTCTCTAATATTGTTTGAAACCTGAAGATCTTGATACATCCTCTCAACTAGAATATCCTCCTGAGCACAGATGACAAAGTCACACCAGCTATAACCTGTTAAAAGGATGTGACCTTGCACGTGCCAGTAGTAGACATGTGATTTCTTCAACTTCAGCTCTCCATTTTGTATCTTCAGGTAAGGGCAGTCCAAATAACTTTGTACATTTGGCCACTTAGCCTCCAAGACTCCAAAGTGGGAGCTCACATTTGGGTCAAATATGCCATCTGGAGGCGATCCTAACCCATGGGTCATCTGAGTGGACTACAAAGCCACATTGGAAGAAGTTACCATTTTTCAGTGTGCAGCCCCCTTTTCATCTCCATGGTCTGCATACCAGATCCCTTGAACATCCGTTCCACTTGGTGGTCAGTGGATGTCTCCCCTGGTACATGACAAACCTCTTGGAAACGTGAGGATGTTATTCTCCTTTTCCTAAGCTGATGCCATTCGGTGTTGTTGCTCTGCTCCCTTGTACCAGCCTGGATTTTGTGTGACATCTCGTAGGTTGTCTCTAATGCTTTGTCGTGGAGGTGCTCTTGATGGGTAAGGATGTAGACACACTGAGAAGACTGAAGCCTGTAGCCATCTAATGGAAGTGGTGGTGTAGAAGGGGCATCAGGTATCTTCACAATTTCATGGGTTTTTGGCTGTGGAGGTTGATAAGACAGTACACTGCCAGCTTGCACTGGCCCAAAGGCAGACTCAACCAGGGGAACATTGGCTGACATGTCCATGGTTGTCCCATGAGGGGCAGTAAGTGGAGTGAAGTTAATATATGTTTCTGAGACAGGGAGAAGGTCCATGTCAGGCATTTGTCTGTGGAGAGCTTTGTAGAGAGAACTCCTGAAAAACATTTTAAGCATTTTTTTTAGGCATAATTGATGTCTTAAAGCGGTAAAAGCTCAGTAAACATCAAATAACATGGATTATAATACAGATTTACAAATTCCAAATATCACATTTCTAAAACGTTAATGAGTTGCCTCTTACCTTATTCCATCAGCACACAAGTTACTTGGTTTCCGAACCTTCATGCTATCAACCGGACCAGGCTTCACACCCTAAAGAACAAGGAGTAACATAACCTTTTGCAACAGACTTACTATTACATAGGATAACTAATGTATGGGCATTGTTTTGTGCGCTGTTAAGACTCACAAGTGTTCTTGGCTTGTGCCAACATTGTTCTGTCTCTGTGCAGCTGTGAACAGGTGGTGCAGCAAGAGTGTTGAGTAGTGAGAAGTGTGCCGTCTGGTAAAGAAGAGCAACCAGGTGGTTGCACATAGCACTTCCTGCAAATCAAGTGCAGTGGCTTTGAACCACTATCACTGGTACAGAGTCCTTTAACATCTATGGAGTGAAGAAAAACTTTATGAAGTGCAGAAATGAAGAGCATATGTAATTCAGCACAATGTATCCAGGTTAGGACTGACGAGGTGCACAAATCAGGCCCTCAAGGTCGGCCATGAAGACAACTGGAGCAGGTTAAAGATTTTGTTTCTTGTTCAACAACCCTCAGTGATGTATACTCATGAGAGTGATACGATAATCTCGTGATAAGATTAAATGTAAACACTGTCTCCTACATATGTTGACCAGAATGACAGTGTCCTACAGAAGATGTTTTCTTAGCAATGTTGCTAGTATCTACAGTATCTATCATCTTTTCCTACTCGCATGCTGTGCGGCTTTACGCTCTTCCTCATGGACCTGTGACAGGCAGCCTTCCCTGTCAGTGTGTATTTGTTAGATACGGTGCAGAAAATATGAAATAAAACTTATTGTTAGGCATTATACCTCGCTAGCAAAATTATATTGCAAGCTAACACAAATACAAACACTTTCAGCTAGAGTCCCTGTAAGATAGTTAACATGAACTAGCTAATGTCAATGTTACATTCGCTGAGTGGCTAAGTAGTTAGGGTTTCAGCAGTTCACTGGTGAAATACATGGTTTAGCCTATGTTGCATTTTTGAGAAAGTTATCAATAATTTAAAACGTAGACAAATGATCTGTTTTATGGACGCACTACCCATCTCTCTCCAAAATGCGCTGTCTTCTCTGCGGCTAAATTGTGCGCTTTAGGATAATTTAAAGTAGACAATAGGCTGCTTAAGCACATCCGTTACATGGCCTGTGCACAAATATAGGTCCATAGCAATGCATGTGGGATGTCTTATGGTAGTTTAGAATAATTGCATGAACTGCATTCCAGAGCCGCGGAGCTTCTGAAATTCGTTTGTCGTCACCTCTCACTCTAAGTCAGCCGCGTTGGTTATCATGCGATTGCGAATGATAGCCTATTTCTGAAATGTATTTACAACAGTTCTAACCACCAAGCCTCGTAACATAAAAGCATCTGATCGCAAATCTCCACTGAAATATTTATAAAATAGGCTACCTGAATCGCAGAATATTTTAGGCATTTTTTTGCAAGTAGAACCTCAAACCACACGCTATGATGAGCGATGAATGCTCAAATAACATTTAACCAACTGCAAAGCATATCCGTTTTGAATATGTTCATGAACTTCAGGATATTTTCTTATTATTATATAATTTCGGATAAAGTCGCTATTTTATCACACCAATCCGAAAATCATGGCAACCAAGCTTGATCCGACTCGGATCCGACAGTCAACTGCATAATGTCCTAGGCCTACCCGACCAAGTCGGGTAACGACTAAGTTATTGAACATTTACAACTACATCCACAGCTATAACTTTAGCCAATTCTGAAAACGGTGGTGTTCCTGTAGTAAGAACCAGCGTGACTCCCACTCTGCAGGAAACAAGTATGGATGTTAGGATAGGATAGCACTGGTTTTTCATTGCAGCCTGAGATATGGATGCTCCTTAACTACTGAAACCAAACATGCACAGTGAATTCGATAACTTTTTTTATTGCTGTTGTTCATCATGTGAGTGCTAGGGCAAAAACATAAACGTGCAACCCTTTGGGTCCCCAGGACCAGGATTGGGAAACACTGAAATATAGTATGATAATTGGTGCATTATTACATTCTGGCACACATTTATCATGTAGCTTAGAAATATTTTTCATTAAATGGATTAACATTAGCCAGTATGGTGTAAAAAAAAAAAACCTATTCAAGTATTTCCTTGGTCTGTAACATATTTTTCTTTGCCCACTATCTGCTTTGTAAATAATGAGGTTAGCATATGATTAATGTATCATCTTTAAGCTTCATATGACAATTAAGAAGTTTCACATGCTTAATGTCAACAGCTGATTCTATGAAGCACTTGACAGACATGCAAGGTGATTGAACAGATAACTGTAGGGTAGTATGATGTTTTAGTGAAATGTTCTGTGGACAGTCTGTAATGAAGTTTTCCCCCTTTTCTTGTGTTCTGCTCTGATTGGATGTGAATTTCTTGTTTAGGTAAGTAATAATGCAACACACCCTAAAGTGCTATCATGGACACTGTCTTAAAGAAACACAACACACCACGCTCTAGTATATGTACAGTGCACAAACAGGTTAAAGTTCTGTTACTGTTATGTAGTTCCGTAAGATGTATTTGTTATTGTTAACAGACACTTTCTATAAATACAAACCATCAGTTAATAACCATCAGTTAATAACTGTTGATATTAGAGAACACTATATGTATGATCCAATAGGTTACAATCATTTTTGCCAATATCTTTTTGGGCTAATTATTGGATTAGGAAATACAATCACATGATTGTAGCATAACTTCATGGTTTCAGGATTGTTTGTGTATGGTAATTTTAGAGTAGAATGGTCTTTAAGAATGTCTCCTGAATGTAGCTTCTCAGTCATGTGTACAAATAATTTCAGGGAGGATACTGGGTATTGTAAGTGTTCAGCCGTGAGATATGTTTTGCTTCTGTACGTACAGAAATTGTGTGTATGCTGACACTTGTTTTCTCATTTTCTTTTTATGTTTTCCTTTGAATGTGCTATTGTGGATGTGGTTGTAGGTAAGTGGTCATACATCAGACACTACGGTGTATGGACTGTTGTGCAAACAAAGCATGTTACAGTTTTTTTTTAGAGACATAAATACACATGGTTGGGCCATGAGATTTTGCTTGGTCTGGACTGCAGAGAATTGACATGACAAGGTGCAAAATATTACCGTAATTCCCCATGTATAAACCCCACCAATTTTATAGGTTTCTAAGTATACAAACCTGAGTATTAACCGCACCCATGTATAAATTGCATTTGCCTGGAGAATTGACTCATACATAAATTGTACAGGCTATAGGTCAGGTCTAAAGTGATAAATAAAAACTTTGACCGTTTCTCATGCGTGAAAGGGGACAGTTGGTTTTTGCTGGAGGTTTCTAGCGTGAGATATGAGACATAATAAATCAGGGGTGGACATATATTTTTTGACACCTGTCGTTTGGGCAAGTAAGACAGATTTTTTTTTACTTGTCCAACAGCTGAATGTACATTATCCGAAAACATACATAAAGAAGAAGTAATATTCCGATTTTTTTAAAAATGAATTTCAAAGCGTTTCTCGAGTTACCCTTCTGCCGTCAGAGTTGCAATTAATGATGCAGCACATTTTATCGAGGCAAAATATTTACATTTCAAGTGTAAACATAATATAGATACAGCAATAGTTAGCTAGATGGAGAGGTAGACAGCTGCAGACACTATGCATTGCTATATTTCACCACGATAGCTAATCGTTTGGAATATCACAATTTGCATAAATCACAATCTGATAATTCAGATGCAGAAGGTAAATGTAGGCTATTGTAACGGTACAGTTGTGCTCATAAGTTTGCATACCATGACAGAAAATGTGAAATTTTGGCATTGATTTTAAAAATCTGACTGATCATGGAAAAAAACTGTCTTTAAGTACAGTGATCGTATGAAGCCATTTATTATCACATAGTTGTTTGGCTCCTTTTTAAATCATGATGATAACAGAAATCACCCAAATGGCCCTGATCAAAAGTTTACATACCCTTGAATGTTTGGCCTTGTTACAGACACACAAGGTGACACACAGGTGAAAATGGCAATTAAAGGTTAATTTCCTACACCTGTGGCATTTTAAATTGCAATTAGTGTCTGTGTATATTTTGTTACAGGTGATGAGCAATGATGCCATGTATGACAATGCCAAAATGACAAGAAAACCACTATACAGTGAAGTTATGAAAGTTACACGCAGTATGAAAGTAAACAAGGCCAGTAATGAAGTACATGTGCCTGTGCATACAACAGTACTTGGCCAATACCAAGAGTCAGACAAACCCAAATGTAACACTATGTCTGAGCTTCAACAAGAAACAGATGTGTTATCAAGTGATACTTGTAATGGCAAAGAACAAATCAATGCACATGGCATTGAGATGACTGAAAAGGAAGATGATATAGTAATGGGTAATATAGCAACAGCTTTTTTCAGGCCACTGACACATGCAACACAAACTACTGTTTGTGACAACCTTTCTCAGATAAATGAAGCTGGTAATGCTAAAAATGATGTTCACTTTGGTCCAATGGACCAGTCTTCTAGCAGTCACACATCAAAAGCAGGTCAGACACTACTTTACAGTGAAGTTTTGAGAGGTACAAATTAGAAGAATGTAAGGTATAAGATGGAGTGTATTGAATAACGTGCTTTCAAATGGAACAGAAAATAGTCAACATAAAAAGTCAGATGTAACCCAAAGTAAAACAATATCTGAGTTTCTGCAACATAAAAACATGTTGCAACCAGTGTTATCAAATGATACTTTTAGTAATGTTAAACAAGCTATCGATGCACCTGATTCTGATATTGTGATGACTGAAAAAGATGTGTTAATAGATGATATAACAACACCTGTTTTAACATTTAAGCCACTTACAAATGCAACACGAATCAGTGTTTGTGATTATCTTTGTCTTAGAAATGAATCTACCACTACTGCTAATCATGATGTTGACCTTTCTCCAATAGGCCAGCCTTGTACAGTCACCCCATAAAAGCAGATGGAAACTGTTCTTTCAGAAGTTTAGCATTTGCTATTTCTGGCAGTGAAAATGGACACAAGAAAGTACGTTGGGCTGTGGTAAAACATATCCTACAAAGACCTGAAACCATTCAACAATATTTGCACAATACTCAGTCATCAATCATAGACCATGTGATGACTAGAAAAATGAAGTGCTCAGGATCTTGCCCAACTGACGTGGAGATTTGGGCTGCAGCAGACTTGTTGAAAATAGACATATACACTTTTAATGTGAACATTCACGCAAGTTGTAATATGTGTGATGATTTTCAATGCAACAATAGATATGGAAGTGCAATATATCCATATCATAGGAATGGAAATCATTATGAAGTTGTGACATGTGTGAAAGACAAATATGATCACTTAGCATGTGCATCACAGTGCAACAAAACAAAACTCACTGCAAAACAGAGAAAAGCTGATAAACACAGACATAAATATCATACAGACAAGCTATACAGACAACAAGTTGTGAATGCCAGGATAAATAAATATACCAACAATGAGGAACATCAGGTTAGAAAACAACAACAAAGCAAACTAAAGTATGCAACAGATTTAGCATTTCAGCTTTCTGTTCGTAAACAAAGTCAGGATAAATATGCAACAAATGTGACATTTCAGCTGTCTGTTCGTAAGCAAAGTTGTGATAAATATGCAAATGGTGTTACATTTCAGCAGTCTGTTCCTAAGCAAAGTTGTGATAAATATGCAAATGATGTTACATTTCAGCAGTATGTTTGTAAGCAAAGTCATGATAAATATGCAAATGATGTTACATTTCATCAGTCTGTTCGTAAGCAAAGTCGTGATAAATTTGCAAAAGATGTGACATTTCAGCAAAGTGTTCGTAAACAGATTCATGATAGATATTGTATGGATGAGATTTTCCAGCAGACTGCATGAATACAGTCATACAAAATATACTAGTCATCCAGAAATCAAGCAAAATCTTTGCCAAAAGAATTATGAGAAATATCATCAAGATGAACAATTCAGAGTAGCTTTTCTGAAGAGAAAACACAAGAATGAGAGTAAACGTTTGAACTTTAAATCTGACATTAATTATGTAATAAGCAGTTTCAGAAAAGCAGTTGCTCACGGTCCAGAATTTGTTTGTTGTGTATGCCATCGCTTGCTGTTTAGAAAACAAGTTACAATATGTAAGAAAGATTCTTTTGTAGACCGAGGTAATATTGATGTTTTGGCTGAGAAATGCATTACATCTACATTCCTACATAAATGTGACACAAACTGTACTAAAGACTGTAATCATCATGAATGTCCATCAGGCAAAATATGGATTTGTTATACATGTCACAGGAAAATTCTGAATGGTAAAATGCCTCAAGAAAGCGTTGTAAATAATTTACATTTAGATCCAATTCCATCTGAACTACAATGTCTTAATTCTTTAGAACAACATCTTGTGGCTAAAAACCTGCCCTTTATGAAAGTTGTGCTATTACCTAGAGGATCACAGAATGCAGTAGTTGGACCTGTTATATGCGTGCCATCAAATTTATCACATGTAACAAATGTCTTACCAAGGAATGAAAATGAGAATCAAATGGTAAGAATGAAATTGAAATACAAACTTACATACAAGGGCCACTATGAATATCAATATGTTCAAAGTCAACATGTCAGAGATGCTTTGACATATTTAGTAAAAAATAACAAATATTATAATGATGTATGTTTCAACTTAAACTGGGAAAACCTATTTACTAAAACAGATGATGCTATCGATAGTAATCATGAAGATGACATTGAGGATGAAGCACAACCAAGTGAGATTAACAGAACAAGTAATACCAATAAAACACCAGAGGAAGAGGATTTTACATTTACTGAAACACAGCATGGAATGTTTTTGGACACCTGTTTATAACCTGTAGATTTGGGTCAAGAAGTGTTGGATCAACGTTTCAACACTGTCATATCAATTGCATCAGCAGAATCAAATAATCCACTGAGATTACTAACAGATAAAACAAACGAAGCTCAATGTTTTCCAGTGTTATATCCCAATGGAGGTCCTACCTTTCATGATGATAGAGAACATAGAATAACTTGCACACGGTACCTGAACAATCATCTATGAAATGCAGACGGGAGGTTTGCACAAAATACTGACTTTCTTTTTTATGCACAATACATATCAGAGTTAGAACATATTGTATAAAGTGTATCAATCGCTTTAAGGAAAGGATCAGATAATGGGAAAAGTTTAAATGTTAATGTTGATATGTTAACAAACCTAGAGGCGTTGATAAAAATGTTACACCGTGATGAAGTTTTTGAGACCTATTTGTGGTACACATCCATTTTGGCAAGCAGCACAAAAAGCTCTTTGCTATGATAAGACAACTTGGTGTTCCAACCTGGTTTTGCTCATTTTCCTCAGGTGATATGAGATGGCCATAAATGATTAACACATTTATGAGACTACAAGGTAAAGATTTGAATAGAGATGACTTAACCTGGTCAGAAAAGTGTGGAATACTTAAACGCAACCCTGTGACAGCAGCAAGAATGTTTGACCACAGGTTGCATTGCTTTTTAAAAGATGTTATTATGTCTCCAGCTGCACCTATAGGTAATATATCTGACTACTGGTACAGAGTGGATTTCCAAAAGAGAGGTTCACCTCATGTTCATTGTCTTTTTTGGGTGAAAGATGCACCACAAATTGATAAAAATACTGATACTGAGGTTGTTGACTTTGTGGACAAATTTGTGACATGCAACCTACCGTCTGCAGACGATGAAGAACTACATAAAACAGTCAGTGATGTTCAAATGCATAGCAAAAGATATTCAAAATCTTGCAAAAAAAACAAGAACGAATGCAGATTTGGATATCCTAGACCTACCAGTAAACAAACATTCATAAACAGGCCACGAGCTGACAATGACTCTACTGCAACAAACATGCCTAACACTGCCAACCTAGAATCACCACAAGAAAATGCACAACAAGATCCACAACCTCATGAAGATAAAAACCGACAACTTTTGACAAAAATGAAAACTATCAGATACTGCCCTTAACTTTGCAACTACTGACCTTCTGTTTGAAGCCCTGGGTATAACTCAGAGTGATTTTGAAAAAGCAAATGCCAATTTTACAAATAAAACAAGTGTGGTTTTGCAAAGACAGCCAAATCATGCTTAGATAAACCAATATAATCCACATTTATTACGTAGCTGGAATGCTAACATGGACATTCAGTTTGTCGTTGATGCATATTCCTGTGTTGTGTACATAGTTTTATATATTTCCAAAGCAGAGCAAGAGATGGGTTTACTACTGGACCGTGCACAAAAAGAGGCAATCAATGGAAACTTAGATGCAAAACAATCGCTCAAGAGACTTGGTAGCATATACTTGCATAATCGTGAAGTCTGCGCTCAAGAAGCTGCATATAGATTTACAGCAATGCATTTAAAAGAAAGCTCTCGCTTAGCCCAGTTCATTCCCACTGGAGAACACCCAATGAAGATGTCATTGCCTTTAAATGTACTTAAAAACATACCAACAGACAATAGCGCACAAGATGCAAACATTTGGATGACAAGTCTATGACAAGGTAGACCGCTATAGAAACAGACCACAAACTGAACAATTTCAACACGTGCTTTGGACAGTTCTGCTCTGAGTTCAGAGTTTTATGAAAATCACAAGTTGCTAATCAACCTAACATTGCCAAACTTAGAAATAATATGGGCTTCATAATCAAAAGAACACAAACAGAATCAGCAGTGATAAGATATGCACGCTTTTCACCTACCAAAGATTCTGAAAAGTATTACCATAGTTTACTGCAGCTATTTCTTCCATATTACCAAGATAATCAGTTAAAACCACAATTGTTTGAAACATTTGAAGATTTCTACCAACTTGGTGCAGTCACCAGTAAAAATGACACTTTGCTAATGGTGAAAGAGATTGTCAATGCTTATAGATCTCTATTTGAGAAAGATGCTGAAAAAATTGATGAGGCTCAACAAATTCTACAGCATGGTGACCTTGAAGATGCTTGGGCACAAATTTCCCCTGAATCAGAACTTGACAGACTTGAGATGTGAAGATGAAAGGAAAGAAACACAGGAAACAGGAAGACTACACAGAGGAAAATATTTCAGATTTGATAATAAACAAATGTGCAAACTGTACAATTGACACAAACCGAACAGGAATGTCTAGAGAGGAAGCACTGAGAGTGATGCGATCTTTAAACAACGAACAATCTGCAATATTCTATAAAATCAGAGAGTGGTGCTTACAAAGAAAAAATGGAAGAAATCCTGAACCCTTCGAATTCTTCATCACTGGTGGAGCAGGAACAGGAAAAAGTCATTTGATCAAAGCCATACATTATGAATCCAATCGCATTTTGTCTCAAATTCCTGAAAACCCTGATGACATGACAGTTTTGTTGACAGCTCCAATTGGGGTTGCAGCATTTAATATTGGCTGTGACTCTATACACCATACACTATCAATAGGAGAAAATATTTCCCTGCCATACCAACCCCTTAGTGATGAGAAAATAAATTATTTGAGAACACAGCTGGAAAATTTACAAATATTAGTAATTGATGATGTATCCATGGTGGATCATAAACTGCTTTGCTACATTTATGGTAGACATTGTCAAATAAAACAAACAGGAGACTATGTACTATTTGGAAATGTAAGCATTTTTGCTGTTGGGTTGGTTAAATCTAGTGAAGGGAACTCCACTATATGCTGACTCAAGAGGTGTGAACCTGTGGGATGGACTGTTTCTAAAAGCTGAACTAAAAGAGGTTGTTAGAGAGAAAAACAGATTTTTTTCTGAAATGCTGAATCATTTACAAACTCATAAATAGGACACTAAACTACTAATTACAGACATTGAAATGCTACAATCACATGAGACGGGGGAACAATGCAATACCATGCATATATTTGTAACCAATAAAGAAGTAAATGAGTACAATTTACAACGGCTTAATTCTGCATGTCCTGATTCTATTACCATCAGAGCACTTGACTATGAAAGAAATCCCAAAACTGGTAGAGTTCAAAGAAAAATTGGTTATTACACAAACGTGAACAACTCTTGTTTAGAACCATTTCTAAATTTGGGGATTGGAGCACGCATAATGTTAACGAAGAATGTATCTGTGGAAGATGGCCTCGTAAATGGTGCATTTGGATCTGTTGAAGATATTGTTGGTGGTTCTGACAGTGTTTCTGAAGACTATTTCCCTTCTGCAATACATATTGTTTTTGACAATGTAAAGTTTGGACTAATACAAAGAAACAAAACATTACATCAACATATTTCAACTACCAGTAACATAACAGCCATTCTTCCAGAAGAAGATAGAGTTACTAACAGGGGAGGATTGCGAGGACAATTCTCTTTGAAACTGGCTTGGGCTACAACTGCACACAAGGTCCAAGGTTTGACTGTAGATAATGCTGTAGTCTCTCTAAAGAAAGTCTTCACAGCTGGACAAGCATATGTGGCACTGAGTCATGTTCGAAGCCTGTCAGGCCTTATCATTAAAGATTTTAAGGAATCAGTTATATACTCAAATGCTAAAATAGAAGAAGCAATTAACAGCATGCCAACATTTATTACACCCGAACAAAACAAATTCTCTTCTTCCTCTAAGTTCACCATTGCACTTCACAACACACAAAGTCTCAAATGCCATTTCCTGGATCTACAAACAAATAGCAGTATCCTGAAAGTAGATGTTATATGTCTGACACAATCCTGGTTAACAGTAAATGACCCTCAAAACGAAACATATATGCCCGGCTTCGTGGTTACACATAATCCCCGGTTCAGTTGCTATGACACAAGCAACCCAGTCCTAAGTGTGCTGAAACAACAAGTGCATGGTGGAGTTGGAATGTATTATAAAGTTGACCAAAATGTTAATGTCCTGGAGACACAATGTCACAATATGGAATGCTTAATTTTCCAAGTCAAAGACCTTGATTTAACAACCGCTGCATTATACAGACCAAGCACTTATCCATTGGAAATATTCCGAAACTATTTGGTGAATCTTACTCATGAAATAGACAAATATCCACGGCCAAAACTGATCATGGGAGATTTTAATGACAATGCCTTCACATCAACAAGTACACTGGATTTGATGGCAAGCCACAACTACATACAATCTGTTACACAGTCTACAACTGAAAAAGACACATTGATTGATTGTGTCTATACCAAAGACATAGACTCTGCAACTGTGAAGATACTGCCAATGTATTACACCTTCCATGAAGCAATAATTACCTCTTTCAACTGACTATTTATTTCCACATTATTTACTGAGCCGTAGGTTGTAACAGCAATAACATTTTCAATTTATTAATGTAATTCACAATTGCATATTTGAATTTACCCAATCAATGTTGTCCTATTCTGTGTTGCTTTCAAGTTATATACAGTATATATTTAGTTAAGGTTGATCTTAGCTGTCAATCAACATAGATGTGATGATAAAGTTAATCATACTTTCAAAATACATATATTTTATGATAACGTCAAACATAGCTGTTAAGCTACATATCTGTTATGATAACATTTATCATAGCTGTGATGCCACATATATGTTATGATACAGTTAATTGTAGCAGTCGAGCTACATATATTTTATGATAAGGTTCATCATAGTTGTTATAAAATATGTAACAGGGAGGGGGAAGGGGACAACAATAACTCCTGGCTTGCTGATTAACAAATACCATGAAAACAAATCAAATACAACTACACCTGGAACCACAACCAAGTGGAGCAGAAAACTTTCTAGTAAGTAGAAACTCTTTGGCTAAAAAGCTTTCATGTTTTATCTTACTGCATAACATTGTATACTTGTATTGTTTTCTCTGTGGCTTAATAAGAATTACATTGTATAATAAAAAACTACATTAGTGACAAAAAATTGCTTATGTCTCTAACATTGTTTGTCATTTTCTTGTTCTAGGTCAAATGTCAGAAACACGAAAATCTGATCCTTCATACAATCACACACAGCTTAAAACAGAACAATATACTAACCGTATATGACAACCATCATCTACAGTGGATATAAAAAGTCTACACACCCCTGGTTAAAATGCCAGGTTCTTGTGATGTAAAAGAATGAGACAAAGATAAATCATGTCAGAACTTTTTCCACCTTTAATGTGACCTATAACGTGAACAATTCAATTGAAAAAAAAAACTGAAATCTTTAAGGGGGAATAATAAAAATAAAAAGCTCACAATAACCTGGTTGCATAAGTGTGCACACCCTTAAATTAATACTTTGTTGAAGCACCTTTTGATTTTATTACAGCACTCAGTCTTTTTGGTTAGGAGTCTATTAGCATGGCACATCTTGGCGTGGTAATATTTGCCCACTCTTCTTTGCAAAAGCGCTCCAAATCTGTCAGATTGCGAGGACATCTCCTGTGCACAGCCCTCTTCAGATCACCCCACAGATGTTCAATTGGATTCAGGTCTGGGCTCTGGCTGGCCCATTCCAAAATGTTAATCTTCTTCTGGTGAAGCCATGCTTTTGTGGATTTGGATGTGTGCTTTGGGTCATTGTCGTGCTGAAAGGTGAACTTCATCTTCAGCTTTCTAATGGACGCCTGAAGGA
>JACXGI010001677.1:0-35498 GCA_016801175.1 Esox masquinongy
TTCTCCTGACTGATATCTTTCAACAATGAGATCCCTCTGATGCTTTGGAAGCTCTCTGCGGACCATGGCTTTTGCTCTGAGATGTAACTAAGAAAATGTCAGGAAAATCCTACTAGAACAGCTGAACTTTATTTGTGATTAATCAGAGTCACTTTAAATGATGGCAGGTGTGTAATGACTTCTATTTAACATGAGTTTGTATGTGATTGGTTAATTCTGAACACAGCCACATCCCCAGGTATAAGAGGGTGTGCACATTTTTATTTTTTTTTATTTTTTCCCCCTCGAAGATTTCAGTTTGTTTTTCAATTGAATTGTTCACATTATAGGTCACATTAAAAGTGGAAAAAGTTCTGACATGATTTATCTTTGTCTGATTCTTTTACATCACAAAAACCTGGCTTTTTCACAGGGGGGTGTAGACTTTTTATATCCACTGTATATGAGAATGCTATTCATAGTCTTTAGCTCGGCATTCAACACGGTCATCCCCTGTAGGCTGGTCAACAAACTCCATGACCTGGGGATCAGCCCCTCTCTCTGCAACTGGACTTTGGATTTCCTAACCGACAGACCCCAGTCTGTCAGGTTAGACAACCTCACCACCTCCACCCTGATCCTGAACACTGGTGTTCCACAAGGCCATGTGCTGAGCCCCCTCCTGTACTGCCTCTTCACCCACGACTGCGTTCCTGTACGCAGTTCGAACACCATCGTCAAGTTCACAGACGACACCACGGTGGAAGGCCTGATGAGTGACAAGGACGAGTCAGCCTACAGGGAAGAGGTCAAGTGCCTAGTGGCATGGTGCGCTGACAACAACCTGGCCCTCAATGCAAAGAAAACAAGGAGCTCATTGTAGATTACAGGAATTCTAAAGGCTGCAGCCTTGCCCCAGTCCTCATCGATGGTACTGAGGTGGAGCTTGTGCCCAGCTTGAAATTCCTGGGTATCCACATCTCAGAGGACCTCGCAGCAGCGCCTGTACTTTTTGAGGAGGCTGAAGAAAGCCCATCTGTCCACCAAGATCCTTGTGAACTTCTACCGCTGCACAATCGAGAGCATTCTGACAAACTGCGCCACAGTGTAATTTAGCGGATGCTCCATGGCCGGCCGGAAGGCCCTGCAACGGGTGGTGAAAACCGCCCTGCACAGCACTGGTGCCCAGCTCCCAGCCATCGCAGACCTCCAGCGGAAGCGGTGTCTACCCAGGGCACGATCATCAGGGACCCTTCACACCCATGCCACCGTTTGCCCTCCTACCATCAGGCAGGCTCAGGATCAGTTTCTTCCCATCTACTGTGACCCAGAGAACTCTGTGACCCATCACCCCCCCCCCCCCGCCTCTCTGGGACCTTGTTGCACTACTCTTTTTTTTTTTTCCTTGTACTACTCTGACACTGCCTTGCTACAGTTGTGTTCATAAGTTTGCATACCCTGGCAGAAATTGTGAAATTTTGGCTTTGATTTTGAAAATATGACTGATCATGCAAAAAACAGTATTTTATTTAAGGATGGTGATCATATGAAGCCATTTATTATCACATAGTTGTTTGGCTCCTTTTTAAATCATAATGATAACAGAAATCAACCAAATGGCCCTGATCAAAAGTTTACATACCCTTGAATGTTTGGCCTTATTACAGACACACAAGGTGACACACACAGGTGAAAATGGCAATTAAAGGTGAATTTCCCATGCCTGTGGCTTTTTAAATTGCAATTATTGTCTGTGTATAAATAGTCAATGAGTTTAGCTCTCACATGGATGCATTGAGCAGGCTAGATACTGAGCCATGGGGAGCAGAAAAGAACTGTCAAAAGACCTGCATAACAAGGTAATGGAAATTTATCAAGATGGAAAAAGATATCCAAAGCCTTGCAAATGCCAGTCAGTACTGTTCATTCACTTATTAAGAAGTGTAAAATTCAGGGATCTCTTGATACCAAGCCAAGGTCAGGTAGATCAAGAAAGATGTCAGCCAAAACTGCTGTTTGGGATACAAAGAAAAACCCACAGGTAACCTCAGGAGAAATACAGGCTGTTCTGAAAAAAGATGGTGTGGTTGTTTCAAGGAGCACAATATGACGATACTTGAACAAAAATGACCAGAAAGAAGCCTTTACTGCGCCAATGCCACAAAAAAGCCCGGTTACAGTATGCCCAACAACTTGTGAAAATTGATGGCAAGATGAATGCAGCATGTTATCAGAAAATGCTGGCAGATAATTTGCATTCTTCTGCACGAAAGCTGCGCATGGGACACTCTTGGCCATTCTAGCACGATAATGACCCTAAGCACAAGGCCAAGTTGACCCTCCAGTGGTTACAGCTGAAGAAGGTGAAGGTTCTGGAGTGGCCATCACAGTCTCCTGACCTTAATATCATCGAGCCACTCTGGGGAGATCTCAGATGTGCGGTTTATGCAAGATGACCAAAGACTTTGCATGACCTGGAGGCATTTTGCCAAGACGAATGGGCAGATATACCACCTGCAAGAACTTGGGGCCTCATATAAACTATTACAAAAGACTGCATGCTGTAATTGATGCTAAAGGGGGCAATACACAGTATTGAGAACTAAGGGTATGCAGACTTTTGATCAGGGGTCAGTTCAGTTTTTTTCTTTGTTGCCATGTTTTGTTTTATAATTGTGCCAGTCTGTTATGACCTACAGTTGAATGTGAATCCCATAAGAAATAAAAGACGTGTTTCGCCTGCTCACTCATGTTTTCATTACAAATGGTAAATATATTACCAATTCTCTAAGGGTATGCAAACTTTTGAGCACAACTATATGCCTGATAATGGAAATGTTCAGTTGTTAAAGGTACGTGTCTAGCTCAGGAACCTCACCGCTGTTATCCCTGCATTTCAGTTGCACATGCACCATACATTCAATTTGCCTCTATGCACATTCAGAATTGTCATTGCGCCTGCATTTTTACAAACGCACATCTACCTTAGGACCTCATTGCTGCTATCTTTGCATCTTGGGTGCACATCTTGAATGCCATTTTGAATTTGACATTTGTACCCGAACAACTATTATTCGTTGTAATACACTATACCTAATACTTGTAAAATTTCTGCCCTCCTCTATTTGCCTTATTGCACATTTAGTATTGCTCATCTACACATTCCACTGGTAATATACATATACTTAATACTTGTAGATTTTCTGCCCTCCTCTATTTACCTTATTGCACATAAGTATTGCTCATCTACACATTCCACTGGTAATACACATATACTTAATACTTGTTAATACTTGTAGTAAATTTCCTGCCCTCCTCTATTTGCCTTATTGCACATAAGTATTGCTCATCTACACATTCCACTGGTAATACACATATACTTAATACTTGTAAATACTTGTAAATTTTCTGCCCTCCTCTATTTGCACTTCTGGTTAGACACTAACTGCATTTCGTTGTACTATATTTGTACTGTTTAATGACAATAAAGTTAAATCTAACCTATAAAGGCAGCGAAGGTTGCGAAACATTATAGATACAAATATTGTGAATAGATCTGTCTTCTGAGTCCATATTCTATATTTCAGAAAGTCATGTTTGTTCTAGCATTATAACATTATAAAACATATTTCTGTCTGCCTCAGTACATGTTCTGCTTATTGCTTCTCTTTATAATTATAATTTAAATATCCACTTTCAGATCATACCTAACTAGCACACAATCAGATTTTTAAAGGGTATTTGTGAACATATTGGTTTCAACTCTCATTCAATCTGACTCTGGGGAAGTAGATAAATGATAAAGTATCCTTTTAATAGGTTATTTGAAAATTTATATGTTTTTAGGTGTCACTGCATTGCCTTAAGTAAGGAATTATTTATTTACCACACACACACACACTCTCTGTTTGTTTGCACTTGTATTTCTGCTGTAAGTGTGGTCTATCTATGTTGTCTATTTATGCATGTAAATTAACAGTCTAATCCCAACTCCCACGTCCACAGGAGGCCTTTTGCTATTCCATTATGGTAAAAATAAAATAGTTCCTATTTGACTTGTTAAAGGTTACTTTCATGTATTTATGTTAAAAACGGATTTGATGTCACTTTTCAGAATTTGAAGTGTGTGGGCAAGGGATGAATAATTGTAAAAAACATTTAAAAGAAAAGAATATCTGTCGCAGTGGCATGTTTGTCCTATGTCCAATACCAGCCTCAGATTGTCTGGTAACATGCAAAAATAATATTAGTAATTGAAGCATTGAGACTTACATTATGATACTCCACCACTTCCTCTGTGAAATCCAAACCATCTGCGAGGGGGATGGAGACACCCCTCTTTGTCCAGTCTAACAAGAAATCACAGATGACGTGTTACAAAAATCTTAAGAATCCATTGAAAAAGACTGACAGAAGGTTATGGTAGCCTTACACATTTTGTTTATACAGTACGTTGCGTATTGAGGGGTTAAAACATGGAGATAGCTAGAGGACATGATTGGGAGAGAACACGTTGTAGCACGCAGGGGGTGTCACCAGACTTGCGAAAGATTCGGGACTCCGGCAGATCGTGGCGCGCACGTTTCTTCATACCACCGCAGATGGTATGAAGAAACAGATAAGGCCGACTGGGGGAAAAAAACATCCGGGGCTTGAAAGCCCAGGTCTGGTAACGCCGCTGGTAGCACGGACTTCGCTGTCGAAGGCAGCCGTTATATAAATGTAGTCAAATGTAGATGTAGTCACAGACGATACCCCAATCCCTTTCTATGGGTTAAATTGATAGAGGGTTATATAGGTACTAACTGTTGATGATGGGAACCACGGAGATCTGCAGCATGGTCTTCAGTGGGCCTTGAAGGGGAATCAGCTGAAGACACAGAACAAAAAATACAATATTTCAAATTTAACTTATAATGGAGTGAGGGAGAAGAGATCTTTATAGTCAGACTCTGCCCCTGAAAAAGTCCATGACTCAGTAAGGGATTGGAAGGACTTAGGGGAGAGCCTGTTGTGGATGAGTCCAGCTCAGTGGAACAACCTCGTTCTACCAGACAGGGATTCTACTTGTCAGGATCCACTTCTGATGTGTTGCCCAATGACAGAAGCAAGGAGGACAACAGTAAAGGCTGATAAATATACTTTTTTAAAGTCAGCTATCCCATGGTCCTAGAGGAAAGAACCATTTTACAGACCACAAAACACATTCCCTTAGATCACTACCAGACCAAGTTGCCACCATGTCCATGCAATGTCATGTATCAAGCTAGAGAGGCAGCCAGAATTGAATTTCTGGAAGACATTTCTTTTTTCTACTGATTATGACTCCTGTCCAGATGTCTAAAGGGCCTTTTGTTGGATTATTCCTACTCAATAATTTCTCTCTTTTTTTTTTTCAACCATCCAAATGATAACAGAACTACTGTGACATAGAAATAATGTCTGTAAAAAGATACGCTGTCCCTTTCACAAGATAAAATATATATTTAGCATTATCCAGCCATGTAATCTAAAGGCCTTGATACATTCCCATCAAAATAAATATTTTGAAATGCGTAAAGATCCAACATCACATTTTCCTAGGTTTTGTGGTGATTATGACACAATGACTATTTAAGTCTATTACTTTAAGTTGTTATTAGCAGTAGCTAAAGTTACCAGAAGGTGGCTGTTTAGAGAAAACTGATAAAACGACCATTTCTCTTGGCCTATAGAGTTCTTTCAGCATAAGGAACCATTTAACAACCATCTAACAGAAAAATAAACCTCCTTTAAGGCCGCAGGTTGGATATAGTGCAAATTAATTTAAAGGGTATACTGTAGGGTCAGAATTGGGAGAGATACCATCATAGTGCACAGAATCTTACCGCCAGTGATTCCAAAGCAGACTGGTTGGAGAAGATTTTAAACCTGTTGATGAAAATGAAATAAAAAAACGAAATGACCTTGCCTGAGATGCCATATTTACATGGTATGCGGATGCATGTCTGAGTGAATGCATGTCTACCTCCTCAAGTCTGTAAGGACGGCCAGTCTCTTGCCCTTCATGGACACCTTGGCAAGGAATTTAGCCTCCTGAAAGGAACAGAAGGAAGCCGTGTCATAGCACTGCCCTACACGCATGCCAGTTGCTTTCCTTAAGGAGAAATCTGATCTCTGAAGTGTAAGACTGGTGAGGGGAACCACACAGAGCAGGAGTGTACAAATATTTTTTAGTTAAACACAGAAATCGGCCAGTCTTCCACAAAAAAAAACAACAGATCGGTGAATTAACCAATCCTTCCTTCATGAGAGGAAGGAAGGATTAACCTGACACAACACGCATCCTTCCATTCGCTCTTCCTCTGACGTTTATCCTTAGCCCTTTTCCCCCTGACTTCATTAATAAATATCATTAGTCCAAAAAACACGAGGTGACAAGGTGTGTTTTTCCTCACCATGGTCATCTTGCTGAGCTGGACAGGCGGGGCGCCGGGTGGCCAGACCAACACCGTGACGGTGGCGGTGACAGCCACCGTGGCGCCCGACGTCTTGATGGTAGTTTTGGGGGCAGAGGTCAACTCCAGTTTCAGTGATATGGGGTACTCCACCAGGGCCGGGTTCTGACACGCACAAACACACACATGGAGGGAAGGGGATACAAACGTGCAATTCGGTATCTTCACCCTGTTTTCTGAGAGACATCAGGTCACCATGCCAGCGCAAACTCACCATCATGAAAATGGCACCAAAGTAGGTGGTCCTGAGAAGCATCTCCAGATCCTTCGGCATCTGAGGACACAGAGTTCAAAAAGACATTAAACTGCACATTCAGAATGACTGTATTACTGTTTCATGTCAAATTACCCCCAGTACAATGCTGGTCTGCTGCGAGGATGAAAAATACGACATGACGACCACGGCGCGCAGCAGCACGTGTGGAGATAAATTATGTGCAAGACGGTCACACGCAGTAAAGTGCAGACTGCTCTTTTACTTTATTGTGTATTGTTACCGACTAATAACCGGGTCCCTGACAGATCCTCTCATTACCTAAAGAGGGGCAGCACCAAGCATGACTCAACTGCCTATTAAAATCTGTGGCGACATGTCTGGCAACACCTCTGATGTAGACACCAGTTCTTCAAGGGCTTACGGCCAAGATTTGTCAAGAGGGCAAAAATACAGGGTGCTTACGCTATACTTGATTGTAAAAATAACTAATAATAACAACTATTGTGATAAATAGCACTGATTTTGCCAGGGAGGTAGATACGTAGATTTGTAGACGCCCCAGATTTGGCCACAGGGTTCCACCTGCCACTCCAACGGCTAAATAATACTTTAAAAGTTTCTCTTTCACAAGTTCTGATTCTCACCAAGTGTTCAAACCGATAGCCAGCATTGTTCCAAAGTTAGAATCTGATGTAAACAGCACCCATATCTATCACTCATATCAGCCATTGTAAGTCAAACAGCTGTCAGTTTATTTAGAGGGCTATACTCAGCCTTGTTCTAAGGTAGTTAGTGAGCTATCGATGTCTGTTTGGTGGTGGGACTATGCTATGCAATGACTCTCTCCTCTATCCTTCCCCAGTGTCACTGTCTGAAGCTTAAAATGCCTGAGAGAATTGTATGTCTTAAAATTAAGAAGCTGGGAAGAAAGTAGATTTGCAAGACATAACGACGGACTAATGATGGGTACGTACATTCTCGTTGGCAATGTTCATTTGGAATATCCCAGCTTTGAAATAGGAGTACAACCCGCTGTCGAAGAAATACTCGGACAGGGCCAAGTACACCATTCGGTTGTGCTCTTTCACTATTGGGTTGACGGCGTAGTTCACCAAGGTTTCGTTCTCATTCGCCAGCTCAAAGAACATGCCCTGTGCAGTACACAAACAGACAGAGATAAAGAGAGAGAGATTGAGAAATGGGGAGAGCGAGAGAGAGAGATGGTGGAGATAAAGACATAAAACACTTTATTCGGGACACAAATGTCTCCATAGTAACATATTCGTAATCCGTACACAACGTAGCTCATTTATGGCAACAATGGCAATACTGCGAAGTTCTAAAACGGTGAAACAAAATACACACAGGCGGAACTTAAAATCCAAACGCAAACTATATAGAAAAAGAATGAAAAGCAACACACTGCCGTCTACAAAAAAGGTATTCAATGAAGTAAATAACACGGTGCTGACATTTAATACTGCGAAGTAAAAAAACAAATCACGATTGTTCATTATTCTGATAATGAGTATATTGTTCAGTGTCTTCGTTTAGTATGTAACCTTTGAATAACAAACTCTCAGAACAAACAGTACTCATCAGTCAATGGAACACATGCCCATACAATGAGCTGAACCTTAACATGATGTGACATTGTCACTTAAAAACAATACATTTGAGAACTCAAAAAAATGGGCCACACTTACACAGGAAATAGTGTGGAGGTCCATACATACTGGGCTCAAATTGACTTAATTTGGGGGATTGCGTTAACTTGGCTAAATGTAAGCACAACGATAATGATGGGCTAACCAAACTAGCCAGCCATGTCTCTCACCCTGAAATCCATGTCAAGACTCCTTGAAGTCACCACTGGGTCACTGAGGAGAGAGTAGTCGATCCCCACATATTTATCCACTTCGGTTCGCACTGGATAGGTATGAATAAAAACACAAAATGATCTTTCTGTGCGCTAACATCATTTGCAACACTTGCTAGTCATTGCAAAATTAACTGGCCAGTCAGCCATCGTTATCTTACCTGGAATTGTGTCCAACAAAGAGTTGATTGAAACTAAACCAGCGTGGTTCATGACAGGGCAGATCTATGACAAGAACAGAAAGATCACAAAGAACAGTGATCCAAATTTCAATAAAAAAAAATGAAATTGCTATAACTCTGTGACTATAGTCCTAACAATTTCTCTTTGCCCTGAGTTTTTTGTTGTGTATTGTCCTTGCCAAACTTTAAACTTTAAGTATGGCCTCGTTTTCAATTGTTTTTATCTGGTAGTTGATTAATCAAACCATTTATTTTATATTTAATACAGACTCAGATAAATTGTTACTTTAATTATTCAACCAATAATATTATTATTGCATGTAGAGACATCAGTCCATTTTGGATTTTGATATGACTTGGTTTGGAGAGTTTTGAAGCCTTTTTATAACGTACTGAGGCACGTTTTAGTAAAGCATTCAGTAAAATTAAAGTAATAACTCCGCAAAAGGCGACAAACAACTGTATCTGTAACAAAACAAAATATAAAAAATGTATTTAAAAAAATAATAATACACAGTATCAGTGAAATAGATTGTATTCTAAAAATTAGAATTGTATATGTTCAAAAGCAGCTTTCCTGTGTAGCTCCACTTGCAGAGTACACTGAAGAGGCCTGCAACCAGTAAACCTGGTGATTTACCAGCTCCCATTTGGGATTAAGTTGTATTGTGTTGACATGTCGAAACCATGATTCTATAATGAGGTCAACTGATCTTTCATCACCTGCTTGTTCAGAACGTAGCGCATGCCTGTGGTCAAGAATGTCCCAAGGAAGTCATACACCCTTCTGCAAAGGATCAAAACAGAGTTTTCAAGCATTTAATTACACCCACAAAAATCACAAGCTGACATTACTGCAGTTACTCTCTCTTTCTGTCTCTGGTCGTGACAGGTTTATGATCTTTCATGACATACAGGATTCTGAAGTGTTATTAAAAATGTGTGTTAACTTCGTCAAGAGAGACCTGACTCAGAATATTTTTTCCCCTTTAGATCAAGATGAATATGATTATTATAGACAAGAAAGACCACAGCTTTCTTCAGCGCCTCTTTAGTACTTTGTGACGAAGCATCCCTGGGGCCCTGGTGGAGGAAATGTTGTATTTACATACTCCAGGATTTACCCCAAGGTGCCGGTGAACTTCATTTTCATCTTGGCGATGGAGGCATCACAGGTGATGTTGGAAATCTTGAGGCGCCCGGCCTCATCTTTGGTCATGTGAAGGACAGTTTGGATGTTCACGCCTTCTGCAGAGGCATTGGTGTATCCCGTGTCATAGCTAGGCGGACGCAGAGAATAAACACATTAGGTTGTATCAAGAGGTTGAAACATGAAACAGGTTTTTTGATGATGAAGGTGACTCATCCACCTAGCGTACCTTTGCCCGGCTGAACCCATCAAGGCTCAAGACACCTTTATTTGGCATACAAACCTATCATTTTTCTTGATAAATGCTCTAGACCAGGGATTCTTGAACTTCTCTTTGGGGACACCCCCAGCAGCCCCTCCCCCTAACCCCACAGCTCTTACATTTATTTGAAAAAGTTCTCTGAGCTAGCACACAACTTGCCAACTAACTGTCACACACACCATGACCCTTTGCTTCAGCTGTGCTTGTTCAGGGGCCACGACAGATGTTTGGTGGTCCCAGATGAGAGGTTCAAGATCCACTGGACTAAGCTGAAGAGGGAGTAGGGGACTCACAACAGCCAGTAAAGGATGCGCCTCTGGAAGCTCAGGGAGATGGAGGAGTTCAGGATCTCGAAGAGCAGCCCCAGACCTGGCTGGAAGGCAAGGTCAGCGTGGGTCAGGTTCAACTCATGTATCTTCACCCTGAACCGCAAGAAGGAGAACTCAGATGGGTGCTTGAGCAGATAGTAGAAGGTCACTGCATTAGAAGTTCCCATTAGGTAGTTTCATGTGGCGAGTGGAGCTCGCCAGGACTATCAGTTTGCTGTGGGTATGTTCTGTGTAGTTACAGCAATGCACTGGAAAATCTTTCTGCCTGGAAAATCAATCCAGGCAGAAAGTGCCCACAGCGAAGTGATCGGCACAGACATAAATGGAACGAAGACAATGGAACGTCGGGGCAGCGGTGTTTGTTTGGATAAAGATGGATGACGGGGCTTACTCTCTGATAGTGTACTGGAAGCGACCCTCGTTGCCCTTCATCTCCGGCATCGTGATGTTGCTCAGCTCCTCCGCCACAAACTTCTGCGTCTCATACTTCACTGGAAGACAGGTTTAAGTCCATACTATCTCATACTATCATTACGCGGCCTCGACTGACTTTGGTCATGTCATTGTGTGTCGCCTGATTCCCTTTGTGTTTGTGCTAACCATGCAATTTTTCTTTTACTGTGTTCAGCGGAATCTTGCGAAACGGGTGATGTAAGCCATCTCGGTAAATGGATTACTAGAATGCGTCATTGGCGGTCTTTTTCCATAGGTGGGGTGCCCCAACGAGACCGACGTCACTAAGACATCTGTAAATATCGATCCTTTCCGCGTTCCCGCGGAAGTACATTAATTTCAATAGAAAGTAATCCGCACCGCTCTGGCTAATCTACCGCACTCGGACAGATTTGGATGCAGTACGGCAGGTGTGTCACATGAGTTGATGATATTTTCTAACTGCGGTGCTTTTCCGTACGGTATCAGAAACGGAAGTTGATATACTACGGGAGAAGAGTTAATATGTAGCTTTCAACTTTGTGTTTATTGAATCGCAAGATAAGCTTTGACAGCTCAATATTTGTAGTAGCCTAAAATATCATTGAGACTTATATTAAATACGTCACCTAGCTAGACACTAACAAAACGAGACTCTCCTCCATCTTTGCAATACTCGTTATGAAGATGCGGAACATTGATTGCTATGTTTGCGTAGATTGATTGCGATGTACAATGGTAAGAGTAAGCACAGTACGGAAAATGGACAATGAGGGTAAAAAAAAGTGTTTTCACGAGCAATAAAATAAAATAATACAAAATAGGGAAAGCAGTAAATAATTCAAAAGACATACATTTGTTCCAGGATATAAGGAAAACTTGGTGTATGTAATAGGATCTGCCTTTATGCAAAATATCATTAATGGCACTTTCGTTGTCATATCAAATAATTTTCCTATTTTTTCCAAGAAACTACATAGGTCCTACAATTCCGTATCAAAATGCAAAAGGATCTATGCTAAATTCATATTTAAACAATTTTATGTGTGAACTTTGCCCTCAGAATTTGGTGCTTTGGACTTGTGTGAATTAAAGAGAGAGATTTGCTAGGAAATGGGTGACTTAGTACGCAGTTGGATGCCATAGTAACACCAGCTGTTCTCTCAGAGGCATGGCCACATTCAGGTTCAGTGGCTAGATAGAAGCCACTCTTCTGTGAAGGCACATGACAGCCTGTCTGGAGTTTGCCACAAGGCACCTAATGGACAGTGGGCTGTCATGTGCCATCTACTGAGGAGTGACTTTCGTCTAGCCACTACCTTAAAAGGCCCTCAGTTTTGCCGGGTGGCCTGCTCTAGGAAGAGTGTTGGTGTTTCCAAACATTCTCCATTTAAGTTATGTTATGGTGCCTTTCTCCTCGACAAAATCCTATCTATAGACCTGTATGGACGACTCCTGCAACCTCATGTCTTGGTTTTTGCCCTGACATGCACTGTCAACTGTGGGAGCTTATATTGACCGGTGTATGGCATAACAGGTCATATCAAATCAGTTGAATTTACCTCAGGTGGAATCCAATGAAGTTGTAGAAACATCTCAAGGATGATTAGTGGAAACAAGATGCTCCTGATCTTAATTTCCAGTGCCATAGTAAAAAGTCAGAATACTTATATAAATCTGATGTTTCACTTTTTTTTTTATTTGTTCCATTTCTAAAAATCTGTTTGTATTTTGTCATGGGGGAGAAGTGACATCGTTTTAATGAACATGACAAATAATGCAGTTTTGTAATAATTTTAGATAAGACGACAGCAAAGATTTAATTTTTCATGTAAGGGGGACCTGACATATTTTTCATGGAGGCAAAACAAACTGTCTAAACCCACCTACGTTCCCAGTCATGGATCAATTGTCGTAATCAGATCTTATTTTTGACATAACGAAGTAACACATAAGTTAAATCACACCTGAGCTGAAAACGACTTTTACACAAAAATGGCGTAATCATAATATTCAAAATTTCAGAGTATTATCAACACTTCTCGTTTAGAAGTATTGTCGGACATCCATAAAATTCCACTTTTTGACTGCACTGGCCATTTAAGAGCATTTATTTATTGATTGATTTTCTGGTGTGAATTTCTTACACATTGCGAGCCCTCTGTTGGTGAACCGAATCCTGCAACCTGGCGGTTCCACTGCTGACATGGTGGCGATGAGAGGGAACAGGATAAGGAAATACACCATGCCGGAAGCCATCGCAACTTATTGAGCCTTCTGGGAGTCAAAACAGAAATAAAGGAAAAGAGTATTAAAGACGTCGAGCCATCTCAAAGTTCTGATGTACTCAAGTCCAAAACTCAGACTTAAGTCCGACGTAAGTCTGAGTTTCTTACGAGGTCGCTCCGCCCTGATTATTATGGGAATGATTCATCCTTATTGCATGACAACGAATTACACAATACAACAAAGTTTTGTTGTACAAAGTTACACCCAAAGTCATTCAGGCAATTTGGGTTTATTTAATTAAAATAAAAACAATGTTTTTTCAAACAAATTAAAGTTTAGGAGCAGCGACGTGCACTGTCTGTCTCAGTGTTTTTTTTCATTATCCTTGCCTTGCTACAGTGAACATGCAAAGAGTAAACATCGAAATAGACGTATCCCATTGTTACTCGTTTACAAACGTGCATTTTGTGCAGCAGCAATGTCAGTGAAGCTATTTACTGATCTCACTCAAGCACTTCCATCTTTCTTCCCAAGACGTCTTTCTCTACTGCTCCATCACATCGAGAATTCAAAGACAACCTTCTGTGACAAAATACTGCACCAAAAAATTTTACCTCAAGAACGGAGGGATCCGTCGAAGCCAAATGAAAGAGAACAATTAAGAAAAGTCCGGACTCTTCGAATGTTTGTTTTGTTCACAGTGTCTACACGGCGTGCCGTTCAGATGCTGCAGTCAGATTCCCTGTCTCACTTTAGGATGTTGAGTAGGTGAGTGAGTGAGTGTGTCTGTGTATGTGTGAGTGCGTATGTGTGTTTCGGGTACTGCACATGTAGGTCTTTGTCCCATTTAACAGTAGGGGCAGCAGTGATTGTTCTAGAACCCCCCCCCCCACAGTGAAGAATTAAAATGCTTGAAGGAGAGCAGGATGTGCCTTGACCCATAAGATTTTAGCAGGAGACTGCTGGACAACCTACCCCCGCTGCCAACTCCATTTTATTTACCCTCTCCACAGTCTATCCCCCCCCCATGGAATTAAAACCACACTCTACTGTGACTCACTAATGTTTCCCCACACTGTTCTCACACTGGACATTTAAGTTGGTGACATATCTATATCTGCTCTTTGACAACAGTCCTTCCATACACCATGTGTCCTGAGTGTGGGAATCGTGTGCAACAAAACTTAGAACAAAGAATTCTGCAAGTGGGGGTAAAGGAGGTCAATGACCCAATGTGTGTGTGTGTGTGTGGGGGGTAATTTATCATCTCCCTATACAGCTTTTCCTTTGAATAGACTATTTACAATTTCCTCAGCTCTTTCAGGGTAATCTGGGTTCAAATATTGATGGTTCCTAGAAGGAGCTGCTTCTATTTGGGAAACGCAAGGATACTCAAGCATGTTTCACTTAGACAGACATAAAACCACCAAAAAATATGATTAATTAGGATGGACACTTTCTTTGGATGGACAAGATTACCAGCTGTAGATGCTCAACAGATATTTATACAATCAACAAACATAGTTAACAGAAATGTTACTGTCCATAGATCAGGGCTGCTCAATCCTGGTCCTGGAGATCTAACATCTGGTTGGTTTTCTCTCCAACCCCAGTTGTGACTAACCTGACTTGGCTTTTCATCCAGCTCGTTATTAGAATTAGAAACTTACAGGATAGTAGCTCTCTAGGAACAGGATTGAGCAGCCCTGCTACAGATCTGTAAAGCATTGATAAATTTTACTATCCAAATAAAATGCTGTCTAAATTACTGAGTCATTGATAATAATGAATGCATGTGGCCATTGTAAGTTTACGAGTGACTGAGGTAATGGTAAGGAGTTCCAGAATCAGTTTGGCATCGCTTGTTTTCACAAAATCTGATTCCTGTTATTGTATTGAAACCATGTTCATCTGGCTCAAGAGGTTAACTCTTCACACCCTGTGTATCACCCTGAATCCCCCAGTGATGTGAATCTGTCTCCAGGCAACTATTCTGGCTGAGAAGGAACAAGTGTTTTGCAACGAAAGAGGACGGGGTACTCCAGTTCAAACACAAATGTGCAGTCGTATCCAGGCCAATGACCAATAGAGAACCCAGGGTGAAGAAATCTTTTAAGTGTGTGTGTGTGTGTGTGTGTGAGAAAGACAACAATGGTACTTCCTGAGAGGTACTGTGTTCTATTCTTTTGTGTTTAGTAAAAGGTACCCATGGGCTCATATAACCATACAATACAGGTATTTAAGTAGAGGAACATTTTCTATTTTATGTAACAAAATTCTGAAGCAGAAATGTATACAGGTGGTCCCCCGACAACCTCTGCAAATCTATTTTTCTATCCACATTTGGTTGAGCTGTCAAAGCTAACGTGTCATTTTGAAATAAAACATGTTTCTTAACTAGATTTAGGGCCGGTTTCACAGACACAGATTAAGCCTAGCCTTGGACAAAAAAAACAAGATCAGTGGAGATTTTTTTTTGTCCTGGACTAGCTTAATCCGTGTCTGCGAAACTGGCCCTTAGGGTTAAATTTGACTCTCTGCAAATCCAATCAGATTTCCACAGTGATTCTGCATCAGAGCTTCCCAACCTCATTCCTGGAGATCTACTGTCCTGTATGTTATCTCTCCAAAACCAGTTGCCGGTAACCTGATTTAGCCTGATCTCCAGCTAACTAATTATTACAATATGTTAAATTTGGGTTGGAAAGAAAATCTGCAGGACACTAGAGCTCCAGAAACAGGGTTGGGCAGCCCTCAATCTACATCATCACAATTCTTTTGTTGAAATGACCTGAACACAATATTGATTCAAATAATTTCGCCAGTGGGTTTATGTTGAGGTTTTGTATTAGGTTCTCACTTGATTTAATAAATAAGATATATATCTGCACAAATTCAGCATCTGCTATGTCAATCTAATAATGTAATAAACAATACAAAATTATATGAGTCATTGCCTCAAGGTCCATTTCAAAGTAATTCTATATAAGCTATGCTTTTTTTGAACCAGTAATTTGCGGGTGAAATTATTACTTTGTTTACTAAAGATGAGCTACAATAATGTCTTATTTGGTGTTAAATAAGACACCAAATAATGTCTTATTTGGTGTCTTATTTAATGTCTTAATACAATTTCCTTCTTTTCCAGATGAACAGTCTTTTTTTGTACTTTCAACTCTTCCAAGAACCATCCCACATGTTACAATTACACAAACACAGAAAATTAAGTTCTATAAGTGTATTGAGGTTTCATCAAACATGTCATTTCTGTGTTGGAATTAATCCAAGAAGTTATTTATGAAACATAACTAAGAGGTCCTTGGTAGTTCGGCAATATAGGAGGAAAGACAGACTGCTGAACAAATGCACATATAGCATTTTTCCAAATCCACTTAATACCCTTTAAACTGACTATGGTAACAGTTTGTAACAGGTTTTTGTAATGCTTTGCTGGTTGTGTTATCCAAACATTTTTTTTAAATCCTAGAAAAGGTGTAGCATTGAGTTCTGGTGCGTCTCATATTATCTAACTGAATATCAGCAAGACACACTGTACGTTTGTTACTTCAGTTAAATCATCTATACGACTTTGTTAGTAATTCATGAATTCAATAGTACTTGAAGGTCGAACACTTACCTCTGCCTGTGCCATTGTGAAGATGGCACAGAGAAAGTCTTTGTCCTCTCAACTCATATCATCAAATCCTGCGTATATTGACCTCTAAGTTTGGATGGCTTGTCTACAACCTTTGTGCAGACTTGACATCCCCCTTCCATTCCATCCAAAGTGGCTTGCACAACAAAATGTACTACTTACAGTGTTGTATTGGCAAAATCTTTCCGAGTGGACTCAGCTGACAGTTTTCACCAGTTGAAATCCTCGCTCGTGTTCAGCTCCAGTGACTGGAGTGAGGATGAAGTGACTCTCTCCCTCTACTCCACAAAAACTCTCTCTTTCTTGCTTCCTCCTTTGTCCTTATTTATATAGGCTTGTTGGAGAAGTGGGAGTGACTTACTTTCTGTACGTCGCATGACTCTTGTGGTTTTGGACATTTCTTTAAATAACATTATTAGCAGACTTTTCAGACACAAGACAACTTTTTTAGAAGTCAAAGCCAGTGATTTTAATCATAGTAAAATGCATACGTCATTCAATGTCAAGTTAATGTAGTGTCATTTAGGCACTGCACAACTCAAAGTATAACAATTGTGTGTGAGTAATGAATCCTTATCAGATAAACCAATTGTAGAATACACAAGAGAAATTTGAACACCCAAACTCCCCAACGATTATTTATTTTCACAACTTAAAACACATTTGAGGCACATTTTGAAGATTACCTTTCTGCCAAGCAGTTCTTTAATTTGTGATATAACCAGATTTGTAAATGGATTCTATTCAGAGAATTCCCTTTTTGCTTTTTCAAGCTATGACGATTCAAAGATAATTTGGCGTGCCTCGTACCACAAGCTTCATTAAATAATAGGTTGGCCTTGACTTCTGAAAAAAAACATTCTTCTGATTGAAGTCAATATGCTAAAAATTGCTTGTCTTGAAAAGACTAGGATAAACTGCTACACTATAATTGTAAGCCTACTCATTAAAAGGTTTGGAGTTACTCCAAAAAGTTGCTAGACTAGGCCTCTATCATATCTCCTCTTTTAAAACAGTTTTCTCAAACTCATGCAATGTTTGATACAACATCACATTAATTGCACAAATAACCGAACAGGAATGCGCTTGGCAAGCTGGTAGCAGCTGGGACAGGGCTGGCTGGTGGTTTAGTTCCTGGACCACAGATGTCCTGGCGGTTCCCGGCTTTGTGCCACAACGACAGCTCAGCCCACTACTTTGATGTAGCTTATATCTTAAAGAGACATTCTTTAAAAAAAGGTTTATCGCAAGAGGCTTGTGCAACAATTGTAGGCTACCTACCACATCAAATTGAATAGGTGAATAGCAATGTGCTCAAGTCGGGCAAGAAGAAGAATGTTTTCAAACTATTTAGTACATTTAAAGTTCTTAGTAGGATAAAACAGCCATAAATCCAACTAAACCATCTGGGGTCAATGCTGACATTATTCATAGTGAGGAAGTTACATAATTTTTAACCCTGACCTGTCTGAGGTTCATTATATCAGTTATTTTACCCTGTTGGAATTTATGACAAGCCAGCCATTCACACGAGAGACATTTTTCTTGTATTTTCTTATCATGGGACAGATGTTTTTGTTAGAGAAGTCAGAAATCACCCTAGCCTTTCAGCAGGACTTGAACATACATTTTTCCCTATAACTTAATGATGTTTTGATTAACAATAAGTACTTACATAATGAAACAATGCAGTGGATGGAAAAACCTTAAAAAAAACTAAATGGCCTAATTTTCCTTGGCCGTTATACGACCATACACAGCAATCATCAAACCCAATGACTCCCATGAGATGGCTGCCCACACCTAACAGTTCCCCCCACCATGTTTAACAGCTGGCAGCAGATTTTGTGGGCTGAAGGCATCCTTTAGCTTTCTCCCAAAGAAAACCCATAGGTTTTAGGGTGAAGGAAATAGGGTGAAGGATGACTCATTAGACCAATTTATTTTGTTCCACTGCTCAAGGTCCAGGTTTTGTGCTCCTTACACCAAGATGAGCATCATTGTGTGTTGAGAATGGGTCACAGAGGGGTTGATTCCATTCTGTGGTCATTTTTGACCACTTTTCCTCTTTGCAGATGCAATCTGTCCATGTCCAACATTTGCTGTCTTGATTTTTTAGACTGTTCCCCATGACACATTGAATAGTTCTTGTGACCAATGCGCCTGCAATTCAGGCACCAACTATTTGGCCACTTTGGAACTTTTAGTTGCCTCATGTTGCTTTGAAAACTCAAATATCGAAGTGCTGATTGTCAGACCTCTTTTATAGGTGACACTTATGTACTGCTAATTTGAAATCAACCTAATGCGACCTCCACTGCGGCATTTGTAATTGAGATTTCGTTTTTTCAAATTAACGGTCATTTCCATGTGACGTTTGCATTATTATTGTCCACCACTGTAGATCTACAATGAAAAAGACGAAAGACCAAAATTAATTGAAAACTGTTCATTTATTAGTTCCCATGCAGGCCACCTAAAGGCATACAGATAAAAAGAAATCTTCACATAGACTTAATGCAACATTTTCTAATAATTTGAGAAAAAATATTAGAGTAGGCTACTGAGCATATCGCTAGGCTATCTGCAAACTATTCTTAAAAAGTAGGAACTGCATGAAACAAAGGTGAACATTATTATCCATTCCACTGGATTTACTCCTGAAGTAGTTCAATACCAAGGCCCGAGTCCCTGGTGCAAGGTGGCGGAGAAGATAGTGAGGGAGAGGCGAAAGGGGTCCATTGCTCAGGGATGGAATTTTTGTGCTCCTTACACCAAGTAATGCGCCAGCGTGCGTTGACTTTGGATACGAGCGGTTTCTCAATGTCAGCCCTGCCATAAATTCCAGTTTTGTGAAGCTCACGACTTACAGTTTTTGTTGAGACTGGCTTACGGAGTAGTTCGCGACGGACTGTTCTTGCCGACACAGCCTTATCACGTCCTGCATTGACATTTTCAGTCACCTGGGAAATAGTAGCTCTTCTGTTTTTCCTTACATATTGCAGTAATGCACGGGAATCGCGGTCATCTAATGTGCCCTTTCGACCACAATTTCCGACTCTATTTACTGATGTCTTTCCCATAGATTTAAATGCAGCTGTAACTTTAGTCACTGTTCCTATTGAAACACTAGCCAGTTGAGCAGTCTTTGTGACTGAAGCTCCTACCATCCGCGCCCCAATCATGAACCCTCTTTTAAAGTCACTTAGATCCTTTCCTCTTGTCATCTTGATCCTAAATCGAGGTCAATTGGGTTATGTTCCTCCACTAATGTATTCAGGTTTTTCCATTTATCTATCACCCATCTGTTTGTACTGCTAACCTGCAAACAACCTAATGTGACTTCAGGTGAGTTTGTTATTGTGATGTAGTTTAAAGTAACAGTCCTCCATGTGGTGTTTCCGTTATTTTCTCCGTCCCTGTAGGTCTACAAAGACGAAACAACTAAATTAATTGGAAGTTCTTCATTTATTAGTGTTCCCATGCAGCATACATAAAGGCATATGCATATTACTAAAACAAACATAAAAAACATAACACATAGGCTTAATGCAACATAATATTAGAAAAATCTACTGAGCATGTCGCTAAGGCTATCTGCCCGTCGCTAAAAACTATTCATAGAAAAAATAATCATTGCACGAAACAAATACGGAAATAATGATCCATTCCATGGGACTTTCACTTGGTTAAATAGTTCAGACGGATTTTTGTATTCTTGGTTTTAAAGTATCGAAAAACTAGCAAGCTACTGAACTACTTGGGTATGTCGATGTCTACAATTACCCTTCTACCCATGGCTTCCTCTTCGTAACAATTCCCCTCTTCCTAGAATGACATCTTCACTGGCGCTTGCGCAATACCAAGTAGTGATGGGGTCTCGTTACAGTATCTTTGTTCTCAATAATGTAGGCTATTTTGAAAGCATACACGTGTACTCTTACTAATCTTCGTCATTTAATTGACTTAATCACCATGTTTTGTACAATTTCCTACCGTATTTTATATGTATTCCACATTTCCACCGCATGGGTTCCGAGGTGCTACCATTGCCTTTTGTTGTGTGTGACTGCAGCACGACGTTTTCTCTGTGTTTGTTTTCGGCCGGCTTGAACTGGAGTGGGCGTGTAGCAAGCGCATGCGTACTCTCTTTATATATATAGAAAATTTTATTATGGCCAAGGATAGACAACTTATCTGCAATATGTCGATTTTATTCATGTCTAAATCAAATGAACATACAACAAATCACCAACTAACACAGAACGCATAGGTATAGCCAGCCATTTTAGCAATTATTATGTCTAATATGTAACACATTCACGTTAGCCAAAAGCTAGCTAGCTAATGTTCACCAGCGTAATCATTCTACACTTGGCTGGTTGTAACACCTTGTGCAAGTACAATACGTAGCTAGATACATCAGTATTCTGGTTAATCTTCTCTCTTTTTTTAATCATCTCATTCATGTTTCACTGTTCAGTTTTGAACTGTCTCGCGAACAAACGTTGTTTACTTGTCAGTTCGCGCGCTGCTCTACGGGTCTTGGATGAGTGGGAAATGAGAATTGATTGACTGAATGAATGAGTAGTGGTTAGTATGTCACCATTCACGCAATACTATAACCAACGGGAAGAGGTCTTCGCAACTGTAATTTGGGAAGCATGTCAAATCACTACTTGGGTACCTTGCTGTAAATCTACTTTGCATTCAGTTCTCTGGAAATTCATAGGCTCATAAAGGCTGGATGATGTTCAGATCTGGTGATTAAGCAGGCCAACGTCATCAACGTCATCCTAGTTTTATAAAACCACTATTATGTTCATATAGCTGTGTATAGGGGCATTGTTATTCTGGGATATTGGCACTTCATGAGGGAACAGTGCTTGTACCATAGGGTGCAACGAGTCCTGTAAAATGGCCTCATTCCTTGCCCGTTATACAAACATACACAGCAATCATCAAACCCAATGACTCTCATGAGATGGCTGCCCACACCATTACAGATCCCCCACCAAATTTAACAGTTGGCAGCAGACTTCATGGGCTGAAGGCATCCTTTAGCTTTCTCCCAAAGAAAACCCATCCAGATGTAGGAAATTGGGTGAAGGAGGACTTATTAGACCAATTTAATTTGTTCCATTGCTCAGGGTCCAGGTTGTGTGCTCCTTACACCAAGTAAGTCTTTGTATGTGGGCCTTGGAAACAAGCGGTTTGCGAATGTCAGCCCTGCAATAAACTCCAGCTTTGTGAAGCTCACAATGTACAGTTTATGTTAAGACTGGGTCACAGATGTGCTGATTCAATTCTGTGGTAATTTTTGACCGCTGTTCCTATTGTCAGATGGAATTCTTCCAGGTCGGCTTATGCTGTCATGATTTTTAAGACACATTGAATAATTCTGCAGTTTTTGTGACCGATAAACCTGCTAATTTGAAATCAACCTAATGTGACCTCTGCTGCTGCATTTGTAATTGTGATTTAGTTATTTCAAAGTAACAGTCCTTTTCCATGTGGTGGTTACATTACTTTGATAATCCCCTGTAGTTCTACTAAGTAGACAAAACCCCACAATTAATTGAAAGTTGTTAATTTATTAGTGTTCCCATGCAGCATACATGAAGTCACAAATGCATATAGTTAAAACAAACAAAAAAAACATATCACAGGTTTAATGTAACATTTTCTCATAATTTGAGAAAATAAATTACAGTCCTGAGCTTGTAGCTAAGGCTATCGGCAGTGCTACAAGGTATTCTTGTAAGTAAACACTGCCCAAATTCAAAATGAACATAACTATCCATTCCACAGGATTCATTCCTGGTTAAATAGTTCAGAAGAGGTTTTGCATTCTTTGTTTTCACAAGAAAAGTATTGAATAACTAGTAAGCTAATGAACTAATTGTGCATCTCGCCGTCTACAATTGCCCTTCTACATGTGGCTACTTCTCAATGACCAATGTTTCCTAGAATGACAACTAAACTGGCACTTGCTCAATACCAAGGCCCGAGTCCCCAATACAAGATGGCGGAGAAGGTGGTGAGGGAGAGGCAGAAGGGGTCCATTGCTCAGGTGTCCACGTTTTTTGCTCCTTACACCAAGTAATGCGTCTTTGTGCGTTGGCTTCAGATACAAGTGGTTTCTCAATGTCAGCCCTGCCATAAATTCCAGCTTTGTGAAGCTCACGACGTACAGTTTTTGTTGAGACTGGCTTACGGAGTTTTTGATTCAATTCTGTGGTAAATTTCAAGGCTGTGCTTTTGGGGCACTGAGCAACTATGCTGTTTAGTGTCCGTCTATCCCTGTCGGTCAGCTTTGACTTGCGACCACTGTTCTTCTTGGCCGATGCTATTTGTCCATGTTTGGCATACGCTGTCATGATTTTTGAAACGGTTCCCCTTGACACATTGAATAATTCTGCAGTTTTTGTGACTGATGCACCTGCACTACGGGCACCGACTATTTGGCCTCTTTCAAACTCTGTTAGTTGCCTCATGTCGCTTTGGAAACTCAAATATCAAAAGTGCTAATTGTCAGACCTCTTTTACAACTGACACATGTACTGCTAATTTGCAATCAACCTAATACGAACTCAGCAGGTGCATTTGCAGTTGTAATTTAGTTATATTTCAAAGTAACAGTCCTTCTCCATTTGGTGTTTCCGTTATTTTGTTCAACCCTGTAAGTCGAAACAACAAAATTAGTTGAACGTTGTTAATTTAGTCGTGTTCCCATGAAGCATACATAAATGCATATAGCTAAAACAAAAAACATATCACAGGCTTAATGCAACATATTCTAATGCTAAACTTTTTTACAGAGCTGAGCATATCAGTAAGGCTATCCACACGTCGCTAAAAGGTATTTATGTAAAAAGTAGGCACTACACAAAGCAAAAGTAAACTATCCATTCAACAGGATTTACTCCTGGTTAAATAATTCAGACAAGATTTGGTATTCCTTTTTGACTGAATTGTTGAATAACTAGCACGCTACTGAGCTAATTTTGCATGTTGATATCTACAACTGCCCTTCTACATATGGCTACTTCTCCGTGACGAATGTTTCCTAGAATGACAACTAAACTGGCGCGTGCGCAATACCAAGGCCCGAGTCCCCGATACAAGATGGCGGAGAAGGTGGGGAGGGAGAGGCGGAGGCGGGTCCGGACTGAATAGAGCAAAGGCTATACAGGGTTTCCAACAAACCTATTTAAGGTAAGGGGAATAACTGCTTTAGCGCTACGGCAAGGGTATTGACTGGTGGCGGAATATGCGGGGTATCATATTATGCACTGAAAATGGACCAGTATTGTCAATGCACGAAATAAACAAACAATATTGTCTACAAGGGTGCATTGGCTATGACTAAAGAGCGCGCGCCATCTTGTCTCAACCAAAGTGCGCGCCTAAAATTGTGTATGTGTTTGAAATAAAAGGATGTTAGATACACATTTTGGGTCTTGATACTGTATTTTGACAGCGTACATGTGTACTCTTACTAATCCTCGTCATTTTTATGTCGTAATAACCTTGTTTCGTACAGTATCCTACCGTATTTTATATGTTATTCCACATATCCACCGCCTGGGTTCCGAGGTGCTGCCGTTGCCTTTTGTTGTGTAGCGGTGCTGCCCGACGTTTTCCCCTCCTCCGTGTTTGTTTTCGGGCGGCTCGAACTGGGGTGGGCGGTGTAGCAGGCGCATGCGTACCCTCCTTTTACACATTTTTGTTATTAACGGCAAAGATGGGAAAAAAATCTTCAAGATTTCCATTTTATTTATGCCTTCATCAAATGTACATACAATAAATCACGAACTAACACACAGAACGTATAGGTATAGCTAGCCATTTTAGCTATATGTCCCATCCGTAACACATTCATGTTAGCCTAAAGCTAGCTAGCTAATGTTCACCAGTGTAATCACCGTTCGGATGGATCCTATAATTGTATTTTCTGTACGCTGTTGGCTATAGTACATTGTGCAAGTACAATACAATATAGGTACGTCGCTAGATTATTCAGTACTCTGGCTAATCATCTCATTTATGTTTCACTGTTCAATTTTGACCCATGTCTCGCGAACAACTGTTGTTGTTTACTTGTCAGTTCGCGCACTCCGCTACAGGTCTTGGATGAATGGGAATGGGGATTTGATTGAATGAATGGGTAGTAGTTAGTATGCCACCATTCACACGATATTGTAAGCAACGGGATTTCGGGAGCAATAGGTCTTCCTTGACCTTTGCAATTTAGGAAGCTGTTCAAATCACCATTTGGGAACCTTGGAGATTGTGGAATGTTTGATCACATAAACTAATAGTAAACTGACAGTTTTCTGTAAAGTAGCCAACTCACTGTATACTTAACTCAGCAAAGTTAATACCCCTTCGCTAATTTGCCACCATGTCTTTTCAGGTCAGGACAGATGAGGAGAGATGACAAGTGAGAACCATGGAACAGTGAAGGGAGACACCGCTTTGGTGATGTCTCCCACAGGCTCTGCTACACAGGGGTCTCCCGTCTCACCTTCAACCAGTAAACCGATGCCAGAGTTGCCAGGTGAGGTATTCTAACTGCTATGACAATTAGAAGTGCATAATGCCAAAACCCGGCTATACAACCTGAAAGATCTGCTCACCAAGCATTGATTTTATGGGTAATACCAGTAGTTAATTTTCCCCTCACAATTCCGATATTTGAAAGTAGTTTCCTATTCTGCCATTTTCTTGCACAATCTCATTTGACAAATGACTTTCCTGCTGTACAGTTGTTTTAAAACTAGTGTAGTATACCATACACAAGCAATGCAACAAAGCTATATAGCATGTAGACCTACAAAGTTTGCTGTCACATATCTACTGTTATAAGAACAGCAGGGTAAAACAAAAAATAATACAGTATACATGTGAGTAATTTAGCCAACGATTAATGAAAAGATTTTATTCATGGGCTTCCTAATATGGGCACGCTATGTTATTGCATTGAGTTAGAATGCTTCAGTGTAATTAAGGTGTATGTAATGCCACTGCTTGATCAGTACTGATCAAGGAAAATATGTTGTATCTGTAACAAAATGCAACCAAGTTATTTTTTTTTTTTTTTTGATTTCTCACACCTTTCCTGTTTGTGCAGATGAGCTCGTTCAGGCAGGCTGGTCGAAATGCTGGAGCAAGCGAGAGAATAGGCCCTACTGGTTCAACCGCTTCACCAATCAGTCGCTTTGGGAAATGCCGGTCCTGGGACAGCATGATGTCATAGTGAGTGCAAAATGCGTGTAGCTCACAGCGGGTGAAAGGATGCTTCAGTCTAGATCCGTTACTTGTGCATATTGTGGGAACCCTTGTCTCAGTACGGTTTTTCTGTCTCCGGCTGGGTCTTGGCTGAACTCTCAGACCCATTCCTAATGCGGCTGCCTTGCCTGTTCTGGTCTTTGCAGTCTGACCCATTGGGTTTGAACGCTGCACCGGCTTCAGCAGAGGGGACGGGAGACGCCGGCTTAGGCAACGGGCAGCGCAAGAGACGCCTGTCGGACGAGGCTTCTCTGGGTGGTCCCAACAGCTTCAAAAGGCCCAAGGTGAGTTGACATTTAAATGTAGTCCATTTAGTGGGCACTCAGTGGCTTAAGATAGTGAGTGCATTTTCCCATTTTCCCCTCGTGGGAATCGAACCTACAACCCTGGCATTAGAAGTGCCACGCAGGGCCCGAGAAGAGAGAGCATCTCACGAGGGCGCACTGTCACAAATAGGGAATAGGTTATTGTATTTACTGGACTACGGCGTGGTCCTGACTACTCGTTGACCGTGTCGTTGGCAGATTGAGGTTGGCGTACCAGTGACCCCAACGACTCCCACTGTTCCCATCTCGCCCTTGACTGTCGGTACTAAGCCGTGGAACTCTACCACAGGCACAGAGGAGAAGCCCGGGCAGCCCGCACCGGCGCCGTATCGTCCGACCATGTGAGTACATCCACCCGTCACAAGTACCGCAGTTGAACTCCGCTGGTCGGTAGGAGTGGAGTGGAAGGGTAGACTTCACGTTTCCCCGCGTCCGTTAAAAATGGGAGCAAATTGAGGATTTCACCTGGCCCCACAATAGTTAAAAATGGTAGGAATTGAATGGTAAACACCCCTTGCTCCGTGTCCACTTCAGTGGATAGAAATTCTCAATCTTAATTTGACAGTTTTTGGGGTGGTTTCTCAGGCACAGATTAATCTTAGTCCTGCACTGAAAAGCTACTTCAGTGGTGATTCTCCCTTGGCCATCCTTTTTAGTTCAGGAATAGGCCTAATGAATGTCAGGTTTTTGCCCCTTGTATGGCGGTGCTTGCCAAAGTCTAATATATTTGGGCTTTTTTTTTTTTTTTTTTAAATGTAATTTCAAACTTCATTCGACTCCATGGAGAATAACTATCTCTTTTCTGTGGCAGAATATACTGGGACTTGGACATTCAGACGAATGCTGTGATTAAAGAACGAGCTCCTGCCGACCACCTACCCCCTCACCCGGAGATTGAGCTCCAACGTGCCCAGCTCACTACCAAGCTACGCCAACACTATCATGAGCTGTGCTACCAACGAGAAGGTTACCCACACAACTGATACTGAGTCAATTCGAACTGCACTTGAGATGGTTTACATTGTTTTTCCTAACGCCTAGCGAGGGGTACTGCTGACCGCCACCTCCTTTCTGGTAGGTATCGAGCCGCCGCGGGAGTCCTTCAACCGCTGGCTCCTGGAACGCAAGGTGCTGGACAAAGGGCCGGACCCCCTGCTGCCCAGCGAATGTGACCCCATCATATCCCCGTCCATGTTCAGAGAGGTCATGAACGACATCCCCATCAGGTCATTGGGGGCAAATCATATCAGTAACAGTCCTGGATATGAGTCTCTGCTTGATTAATCTTGGCGGGGCGAAAACAAACCGAATAGTGACACGATTGCAAGCCCGTTTCATTGGACGCTCCCAAGTTAGGCTGAGCTCATATTAGTTTCTTGTACTACTCAAACCGTGGTCCAATTTAAATTTTATCTGCTTTTCTTATTGGTTACTTTAAGTAGCTACACTGCTTTGCAATGTATTTTAAGGAGTGGGGAACCAAGAGCCAACTGGAAGCTGGGGCTGATTGGGTGGCCATAAATGTAGGAGGGCCAGATTGGACATTTTGTCAGGATCCCGGGATCAACAGTAGGCCAGACTCTTTAGCTTACAGTTAGTGAATACCCCATGTCATGTGCCAAAGAGTCTGGCTTTTCTTCAGTCTTCTAAAATGAACATTGTTTTATTAACCATCAGTGCACCCTTCACTTTATCAACAATTTTAGCAGAGATAATACAATATATAGAATTGTTTTCACTAACATGGATCATTTACCAATTTGACAACTTGCTTAGCTAACAGTTTGCTGTTTTTTGGAGTGTTTGGAATTCAGTTTGAGACTCTGCATGCTGTCATGGGAAACATTAATGTCTCAGTAATCAATGAGCCACTTTGCTGTAAACCCCACTGCAGATAGAATTTTGAGAACCGTCTCTTTGGCAATGACAGGGAGTGGCAAGGATTGGAATGACGAGGAGCCGGTAACAGCTGCTCTCTTACGGTCAGCGCCAGGGGTTCCTCAGTGACCACGAAGAGTCAAAACAATTCCATTGTTATGTGAAACGTCAACACATTTAAATGTTGTCTCCGCAATTTACCCTGTCTTATTGCCTGCCAAAAATGTTTAATTAACCACTATTTTGCAAACCTTTTCATGCCAGATTGTCCCGCATCAAGTACAAAGAGGAGGCCCGAAAGCTTTTATTCAAGTACGCCGAAGCGGCCAAGAAGATGATTGACTCCAGGTAGGTGTTTCTGGCACCCAAGATTTATTTTGCAATTTACATTGAGTTAATCAGCAGCATTCCCTTTTTATATGTCCTGATATGCATTGTAATGAAAAGTATGAGGTGATTGATGCTCTCTTAAAGAGTTCCAACCACTAATACCTTCTGGTAGATGGCACCATTAAATCCTTATCAATATTTGGAGGTTTTTCTTGAGTAGGTAATACTACTCAAGTGATGACTCAGTATTTTTTTGAAGATCACCGCCTTGAGTGCAAGATCATTGCCCTCAACGGCAACCCAATGTCTCCGTGTTTAGGCGTCATGAATAGAAAGCACTTCGAAATGTTTCAGGCCGAAGGACTGGGGCCTGCCGACCTAGCTTTAGGGTGAAGCTGGTTTCATCGTTGGGGTGCCAAGACAGGGATGGGTCTCAACTGGCCCGGTCTGGAGTTCCGTGGCTTTTTGTGGTCAGAGACACTTTGTCTTGCTTGGAGAATGACCAGTGTGTTTTATGCCCCGACAGAAATGCTTCACCAGACAGCCGGAAAGTTGTGAAATGGAATGCGGAGGACACCATGAACTGGCTACGGAGAGACCACTCGGCCAGTAAAGAAGACTACATGGTGTGTGTCTAAGGAGAAGAGTGGGTGTGCGATTGTGATCAACAGGACGTACACTGACCTGATGTACCAGTGCTTCTCAAGAGTATCAACCCCCTTGGATTTCTCCACATTTCTTTGTGTGACAACATGAAATCATAATGGATTTAATTAGGGGTTTTTGCTGGTCATCGCAAATTCCATAGTGTCAAAGTAAAAAATAAAGTCTGCGAGTTGTTCTAAGTTGAGTAGACATGTAAAACGGAAAATAACTAAGTGTTCACCCTCCTTTTGCAATGACACACCTGAATGAGCTGTGGTCCGTCCCGCTGTTTTTAGAAGTTCATTAATTTGTTCAATGGATTCCACCATTATGCAAATAAGATGTTTCACATGATTATAAGGTTAAATACACCAGTCTGTAGGAAGTTGCGCAGGTAGTTAGCACAAAACCTAACAAATACGACATCAGGTAGACGAAGGAACATTAGCAAGTCTGGAATAAGGTTTTTCAAAAGCACCAATCGGGTAGGATATGAGAACATAGGGCACTAGTCAGGGGGGCAACCAGTACACCTGTGGCAACTCTAAATGAGTTACAGTCTTCTGGGGCAATAGGGTGCAACAATACTCTAACAATATAGTGGGTGTTTCACAAAGAGACAAGAAGACAAAAACAGGAAGTCATTTTAGAGACTGACCAAGTGGAAGCAGATGGTCTGATAAGACCAATATAGAGCTTTATTTAAGCTCCATGTTTGCTGCAAGCCTAACATTGCACACCATTCTGTGAACACGTCTCTACTATGAAGCATGTTTACGGCAGCATCATGCTATGGGGATGCTTCTCAGCAGCTGGGACTGGGAGACGGGAGGATGAACTGAGCGAAATACGGAGAAAATGAAAAGGCACACAAGACCTTAGACTGGGCAAAGAGTCATCTTTTAGCATGACAATGTCCCAAAGTACACAGTCAAGACAATGCTGGAGTCACTTTGGGACCAGTCAGTGAATATCCTTGAGTGGACCAGACCTCAATCCAATTGAGATTGAGTGAACAATTGAAAATTTAACCTCATCCAATCTGACGAAGCTTGAGCAATTTTGCAAAGAAGAATGGGCAGAAAATTCTGTGTCCAGATGGGCCAAGCTAGTAACGACTTATCTGATTAAGCTCATGGCTGTAATTACAGGAAAAGTTGCCCCTACCAGATATTGACTGAGGGTGAATACTTGCGCAATAAAAAAAAAAAAATCTGTTTTGTATTTCTAATTAAGAACTATTTTGTGAGGGACTGTATGTAAAAAAAAAAAAACAAAGATCCTAAAACGTTTGTTTTGTCAGGATCGTCTGGAGCACTTGCGAAAACAGTGTGGCCCCCATGTAGCGGCGGTGGCCAAAGACTCTGTGGAGGGCATCTGTACGAAGATCTACCACATCTCAGCAGAGTACGTGCGGCGCATTCGCCAGACTCACCAGAGCTTGCTGAAGGATTGCAACATCACAGGTGAGATGTGCTAACTAGCCAAATCACATCAGACTTCTCCCTAGTGGGCTGGACTGTGTCCATGTATCCAAAACCGCAGCCTCTGTAAAGGGGGATGTGAAAAGGTGCAGGTCTTGAGTGTAACGTTTTACATTTGAAACACAACCGTAGATATGTATGGAGTTTGAGTGGATTGGTCCCGCCTCCTGTCATTCCTTGTCTGTGCGCCAAACAAATTTCACCTCTTTAAAATAAAAATGGAATTTTCTGTTGCAGGTTTTATTTACTAAATTTCAGCTATTTAATATCAATGTTGGACTAAGTTTGTCATGGTTTTTCTTAATTACTGGTTTTGCCAGGGGTGGGAATATTTTTTATTTAAAACAAATGCACGGCTCAAAAAAATTAAGGGAACACAATCATCACAGTATAACACCAAGTCAATTAAACTTCAGGTATATCAATCTGTCCAGTTAGGAAGCATAAGTGATTGTGAATCAGTCACCTGTTTTGGTGCAAATGGAAGTGACAACAGTTGCACTGGAGAGGCAACAGTAAGACAACCCCCAAAAAGGGAATGGTTTTGCAGGTGGTGGCCACAAACAATTGCTTTCCCCTTATCCTTCCTGACTGATTCTTCTCTAGTTTTGCTTTTGCTAGTGTCCTTGTCACTACTGGGCGCATGAGCCGGTACGTGCAGCCCATTCAGGTTGTACAGGTACTCCAGCTCCTCCAGGATGGCACATCCAAAGATGATGTCGCAAGAAGGTTTGCTGTGTCCCCCAGTCCAGTCTCAAGAGCATGGAGAAGATACCAGGAGACAGGCCGTTACACGAGGAGAGCTGGACAGGGCCATAGAAGGGCACCAACCCAGCAGCAGGACCTGTATCTGCTCCTTCGGGCGAGAAGGAACAGGAGGAGCACTGCCAGAGCCATACAAAATGACCTCCAGTGGGCTACTGGTGTGCATGTTTCTGACCAAACTGTCAGAAACTGAATCCATGAGGGCCCAACGTCCTCTAGTGGGACGTGTACTCACAGCCCAGCACCGTGCAGCTGGATTGGCATTCGTCAGAGAACACCAGAATTGGCAGGTCTGTCATTGATGCCCCGTTCTCTTCACAGATGAGAGCAGGTTCACACTGAGCACATGACAGATGTGAAAGAGTCTGGAGAGGCCATGGTGAATGTTATGCTGCCTGCAACATCATCCAGCATGAGTGGTTTGGCTGTGGGTCAGTGATGGTCTGGGGGGGCACATCCTTGAGGGGTTGCACAGACCTCCACGTGCTAGCCAACGGTACCCTGACTGCTATTACGTAACGGGATGAAATCCTCAGACCCATTGTCAGACCTTACGCTGGTGCAGTGGGCCCTGGGTTCCTCCTGGTGCAGGACAATGCCAGGTCTCATGTGGCCAGAGTGTGTAGGCAGTCCCTGGATGACAAAGGCATTGATGCCATTGACTGGACACAGACTGTCCAGGAGCTCACTGATGCCCTGATCCAGGTCTGGGAGGAGATCCCCCAGGACACCATCTGCCGTCTCATCAGGAGCATGCCCAGACGTTGTTGGGAATGCATACAGGCACATGGGGGCCATACACACCACTGAGTCACATTATGAGTTGCCGTGATGAAATTCACGCAAATTGGAACAGCCTGTGATTTTAATTGCTTACTTTGATTTGTGATGAGTTTGAATCCAGCACTCAATTGGTTGATGATTTTGGTTTCAGTTGACTGTTGTTACGTCATTTTGTTATCAATGAATTACACAATGCACAGTAAAGATTTTAATCTTCAGTGTATTTTGTTCGAGACCTGATGTGCCTTAATTTATTTGAGCACTGTATGTATTAATTTATCTACTGAAAGTGTCGCTTGCATTTACATATAAAATGCTCCTGTCCTTATTAGGTTGTGCTTCTGAACTTCAGGGTACCAACACCAAAAGTCATCTAAGTCAACGTAATTTATGGAATTTAATCAGCTACTACACTTGTAGTCTGAACTGATGCGTACACTGAATAACGCGTATTTCCTGCTGTTGCAAAATTTCATTAGAATGCAATCTGGAGGTTGTACTGCCGACTTTAAAGTCAGTCATGCCGCTGACAAAAAATAGCTTGAATTGCCTACAGGTTTCTTGGCACTTTGTGTTAATCATTGTGACAGACTCACAATTTTACAGCTACATCACAGCCCATGCTGGCCACCTTTCACCACTGATTTCAAATTCCTGTTGTCCGGCTTGTGTACGTCTGGTTTCCTCTCCTCAGACCCTGAACCAGCCGACGTGCAGGACAGGCTGGTCTACTGCTACCCAGTCCGGCTGGCTCTGCCCTCGCCGCCCCAGCCACGCGTGGAGCTGCACTTTGAGAATGACATCGCCTGCCTGCGCTACAAGGGTGAGATGGTCAAGGTCAACCGCGGATACTTTGCCAAGCTGGTGAGGAATACGAAGTAACGGAGAATGTGTTTGTTGTTGTTCTTTTTTATTTTCAAGTATACTGTCATTGTTTGGTGTGCCTGAATATAATTATGATATTATGTAAGTTCTGTTCTGTGTAGATGGGATAAGCCAATAGTTACATGACATTGTCACACACCATTTTTAGTAGCACTGAAACTTGCACAAGACCATTTGTTCTTATTCATCCAATCAGAGGTTAGGTATGATCAGAGATTGTCCAACCGTTTACTTTAAGGTGTGGTGGACATAACTGCCTGGTGTGGTCTCAGGGCATGCCCACTGCTAAACAACAAACCTCTTTATCCACGTTATGCTGCTATGTAGGAGCTCTTGTACCGGTACAGCTGCATCGACGATCCCAGGTTCGAAAAGTTCCTGTCGCGAGTGTGGTGTCTGATCAAGAGATATCAGGTAAATTTGTCTTTGATCCCTGCTACAGATCTCCCTTTCCTGCTTTTCCTCCTTCCCCTACTTGTCTTTCTAATTTCGTTCTCGTGCTTGTAAATTGTTGTTATTGTCATATTGACATCCGCCTTTCTGTTGCTCATTCTCGTCTGTCCTGTCTGGCTACGTCCAGCCTTTGTTCTGCTGATGTCATCCTTTACTGTGCTGATGTCATCCTTTACTGTGCTGATGTCATCCTTTACTGTGCTGATGTCATCCTTAATTGTGCTGATGTCATCTTTCATCGTGGTGATGTCGCTATTGTACATCGTGCAGGTGATGTTTGGCGCCGGCATAAATGAGGGCACAGGCTTACAGGGGGCTCTCCCTGTGCCTGTCTTCGAAGCCCTCAACAAGCAGTTCGGAGTGACCTTTGAGTGTTTTGCCTCGCCGCTGAACTCCTACTTCAAACAGTTCTGCTCAGCCTTCCCCGACACCGACGGCTTCTTTGGATCCCGGGGGTAGGTGTGGGTTCTGGGAATCTCACAGGTATAGCCCCATGCGTTTTCAGACCTTCTCACACATAGTCTGTGGTCTGTTGCCGAAGACTCAGACTTTGTTTCTCTAATTTGGAAATGGTGTACTTTATGTTTTAAAATACTAGTTTCAGTTTAAAGTCCCTGAAACTGCTTGCCGATCCTGAAAAAGGTAATGGTTGAAAAACGCTGGTTGACCCCATCACTACTAAACAGAGACCCCCGGGACATAGTCTACTTTTAATCATTGATTTATCTACTGGCTTCTAGTTTGACCGTATTAAATGTGTTTTACCTGCCAGGCCCTTCCTGAACTTCTCACCGGCTAGTGGTTCCTTTGAGGCCAACCCTCCGTTTTGCGAGGAGCTGATGGATGCCATGGTTACACACTTTGAGGTACTTCTCCTTTATAGATATCTCCTTTACAACTTGTTAAAGACTATTTAGAGTAACTGAACGTTCAGTTCAAGTCTTCACAATGTATTTAGTCTTTATTAAAGTGTTTTAACTTAATGTGTAAACCTCCTTTTTGTGGAGACCCCACTGTATACAGTGAGACAATCCTGCACGGGCGCGGTCTACCAGCACGTTAAACGTTTACCTGCTGACTTTGAATTCCTGTGAGGATTTTGTGTTGAACCGTGTACTGTGTCCTTAAGGAACTGCTGGAGAAGTCCAGCGAGCCGCTGTCCTTCATCATCTTTGTCCCGGAGTGGCGAGACCCGCTGACCCCGGCGCTCAAACGCATGGAGACCAGCATCTACCGCCGCCACCAGATGTCCGTCCCCGCCTTCGAGCATGAGTACCGCAGCGGCTCGCAGCACATCTGCAAGAAGTGAGTGCGTCCAACGACCCCAGAGTCGCTTGCATTGACTAGTGTTGTGACGATACCAGTATGCCCAAAGTGCTGGAGACATTCTTCCACATTAGTTTGTTTTTAAGCCATACAAAACAGTATTTGACAAAGTACCAAAAAGTGTTATCTGTGAGTCTTTGTCATGACAGTCTTTGCTCCAATTGCTCATTGCGTTTTGTTAGCTAAGTTTGCGTTTTATGCAAGACTCTAGGAAGGAAGTGTAAATGTCTGTGTGGCTCGCTCTCTCAGGGAGGAGATGTACTACAAGGCCGTCCACGGCACGGCTGTCATCTTCTTGCAGAACGCCGCCGGCTTCGCAAAGTGGGAGCCCACGCCGGAGCGCATCCAGGAGCTGCTGGCGGCCTACCAGGTCTCCGGGCGAGCTTTGGGCTCCCCAGGTCCCTCCTCCACACCCACTATGCCCTCCCCGGCCAGCGTGGGCGGGTTGGGGGACAAAGACTGTACTTCCGCCAGGGCTGCACCTGAGCGATCAGCCAGTTTGGACACGTTGTCGACCG
>JACXGI010001677.1:35598-59821 GCA_016801175.1 Esox masquinongy
GGGTGGCGGTCTTAAAATATGTTTACTTTCTCTGCCTGTACTATTTAATATAAGTTCTACTGGGTTTTTATTATTCTGGATGTTATTTACTGTTGTAGCTCTTGTTGCTTTTTAACAATGTAGCTAGTGGTTAATGTTCACTAGGATTCCTTTTTCTGTCATCGTTGCTGTTGTCGTCATTATCAGGTGATTAGTCCTCGTTCGTTGGCCTTTATTGAAATGGGGTGCGTTCTAAGCGACCCCCATGGTGTTCTGCTTCTGAGCAGCAGCGCTTGGCTGTCGGTTTTGATTGGTGGAATGGAACACTGTGTCCTTGGAAAGACTTGTTTTGTTTGTCCGAATCTCCTTTGTTCCTTCACAGGTACAGAGGAGAGGTCTGTCGTTGGAATTAAGGCAGCTACGTTTTTAACCCCCCCACCACCACCACCAAGCCAACAGTTTAGCGGCCATCCTTGTACATACGACATCCTAAAGTCAGAGTACTGAATGAGAGAGTAGACGGTGCTTTGTGGGCTTGTTATGCAGGTCACATACCACAGAGAGGTGGTTTCATACTGGCCAAGTCAAACTACCTTGGTTACATCACCCATTGAAGGCAACTCATGAAACTGTTAACTGTTAGTTAGAAATTTTGAAATTTCTGTTGTCATTATTGATTAATACAGGCCATCAATGCATCTTCCAATGGTGATATGTTTTAGACCACTGGCGAGCGTAGACCTAAACAATAGATGTGTTATTGTAATGTCTGATCTACACTGTGTGTAAGTCCCACGCAACAACTATGAATTGAGTTGATCTGGCTTGTTGAGGTAAACGCGTCCCCCATGCTATAATCCCATCCCCCAGTTTGATAATACCTGATGTAAATGAAACCCTCCTTAAACATAGGAATGTGTTTCACCCTTTCACATTGTTTTGACATTGTAGTGCGTTGTATGGCTTAGGACAGTGGTTCCCAAACCTCTCCTGCCCCCCACCCCGCCATTCCATCTGTTAGATGTATCCCAGAGCTAGCACACCTGATTCAAAAGGTAAGGGTTTGTTAATTAGTTAATAAGTTGATTCAGGTGTGCTAGCTCTGGGATACATATAATAGATGGAATGGCTGGGGGGGGGCCCCAGGAGAGGTTTGGGAACCACTGGCTTAGGAGACAGAAAGGTTACGTCGCATTTTAATCCCTCCAATCTCAAATGTGTTTTTCTTTTTATATGTTTACACCAGTATGAGATTAGAAATCATCACTGGGCAGCACAATGAATGTAAATTCTAAAAGGCAAAACAGACGGTCGCCGCAGCACCCCCAACGCGGCTCTGTACAGTACCCCACCGTATGTAGTGCGCTTGTTTTGACCAGGGCCGGTAAAGCTCAGGTCCAAAGGAGTTCACTAGGAAGGGATTAGGGTGTCATTTTGGGATACATTCTCCGAGAGACTCTACTCACTTATCAATCGGAGAGAAATTGTGTATTTTAAAAAAAAATAAATAAAATAAAAACAATACTAGAAGACAATACGCTTGTACAATGAGCTTCGACAGTTCCTTACTAGATGTCATCACTTGCCTTGGCCCCATATGTACATACTTAGTTGTGAGGTTTTTATAGAGAACTATTACTGCAGGCATAAGGCCTGGAGGACAAGGAAAAGCTCTGTTTATGCTCTTGCAAAAAATTACAGTAATCTTTGGTCTTTGAACATAAGTACTACAGTAAACCTAGCATTGTGCCCAAGAACCTGCATACAAAGTTTGGCAATTTTGTTCTTTGTCACCTGAGCATCAAGCATCAGTCGCATACCCTGAACCCTAGTATGTTTCTGTCACCAGCAAAACAAGTTGTAGATATTGTACAGAAAATTGGTATGAAGTATGTATTATTTTTCTCTATGCTACACAATTGTATTGAGCGCTGATGGAAAATAATTATAATTGTATGTTGTCTGTTTTCTGTGCTTTTTTGAGTTAATTTAACAATTTTTTTAAATTGATTTGTTCATGTATTATACAGTTTATTACATAGAAATTGTTTTAATCTAAACCAAAGTGTTATTAAAAGAAAAAAATCTATCTTGTATGTAAAAGTAGGCTTGTGTATGATTGCATCAGTTAATGCATAAGCTGTAACCAGCAAAATTACTCCTTGAGTTTATTTTTATAAATATTTTTGTTGTTCTGGTAAGAGCGAATTTTATGTTTGGAATTTATTTTGCATGACACTTCACACTTAAATCATACAATCTTTGTATTCTTAAATTGGTTCATAGACTTTTTACATTAAGTGTGAATACTTATATTTATCCCTATCTGTTAACCTTTAAGGTCCTTATTGTCTGTAGAGCATTTGTAATACCATTACTGTTTTTTCTCAATATGATTCTTATGGGCAAGAATAAGGAGAATGTAAATACTGTCTGTACTGAACTCATTTTCCACGTATCCTCTGAGTATATTATCAATGTTGTGGCATTCTCTCCAGTGGAACTAGCATACAGATGCGCTGAATCACATTTGCTCCCAGTAAAATATGTCAAACCATGTATGTAATTTGAATTTCTAATAAACTGACATACCATACCTGTAGTTTTTAAGCTCTTTTAAATATGCTGACTCTCCTGTTGACATTCCATGTTGAGGTCTTAAAGGTCAAAGTTTCCTCAGATCTCTCACATAAATATTACTTTATTGGAAGAATAGTGCATGTTGCAACTGGTAGTCAATAACTTAAATATTAAGGTCCAATATGCATCCAGAGAGGGGTTATTTTCCGATTAAATCAGCATCTAGTGGGATAATTGGTATGTTCCAAAAACTTGTATTAGTTTCAAGCAGCCTCTACGAAGATGGCGTCTGTAACAGTTCATAAACTGTCGTGGCGCAGACACGCCCACGTATTTTTATATGCGTGCGCTAAGGATTGTCCTTCACCTCCACTACGATAGATGGCGTATTTGCGTTGCCCTTTAGAAAATATCTAACAAAATTGTGGCTGTAACAGAGGTTTGCTTTTTATTGTAAGAATATTTTGTAGAAGTTAGAGAACTTGGCTAACTGAATTTGATAGCACGCATCTAGACAGCTAAGCGTTAATAGTTTTAGCGAGCTTTGATGTTGAAAGCGAAAGCATTAAGAAGACCTAACGTTTATCTCAGTCTAAGCGTTGTCGGACAGTTCTGCAGTCAAAAGTGATCAACAAGGGTTTTCCTGGTAGCGGTCTGCTTTTTACCGACATCGCAGATCAATCAACCCACTCGAGGCATATACCAGAAAGGCTGTTGTCAAATGGGTGCCCATCGAAGTGAGGGACGGAGGGACTGGCTTCAACAAGATGATGTTGAACAGCCGCCTGTTCAAACCATGGTGAGCATTGAGATGCATTATATTTTATAAATAGTGTGTTGCGATAAACAATGTTAACAGCTAACTTTCACAGCTTGACAGTTTAAGTCCATTCCTTAGCTCGTGGGTAGAGGCAAGTCGATGATGTGGCTCGCGATTGCCATTTAAACAGTCCGTCCATAGTTGTTTGTCATTCGAATGTATCTGCACCTAGCTTTTCACCACTTATCATAGGGAAATGTGTGAAAATCAGAAAAGTAGCTAACGTCATGATTCATGTGATGGGAATGGGGATGATGAATCAGCTGTCCATGGTGTCTCAATGTGCAATATATTTTGGGTTTTCCTTCCAGAATCCATGGAACGTCATGATAAAACACAGACAGGTCCACCGAAGAGGCAGACGTTCACAGATGACCATGAGGTAAGTTGGCTCACTTTTACAAGTTTAGCTAGTTCACCCATAATCATTTTTTTGGTGTATTTGATATTCATTATTTCTGGCTCGTAATAGCCAAATGTTGTGCAATACAACCGTCATTCTTTCAAGATAAAAGACTACTGACTAAACACTGCAATGTTTTTTAGAATGACTTTCTACACTCTAGGTAAATATAAACTAAAAAGGTTGTGAAAAAATCTCGTTTATCAGCTTAAACTTACAATCACAAAATCATATTAATACATTTGAGTGTTAATAGTTAAAAGAAAAAAATCGTAATTTTATTGAAAAACATGGTACAATTATTGGCACCCCTAGAAAATGTTATGACAAAAATCTAATTGATCTATATTATGATTCAGATTTTACTTTTTTAAGTTCTTTGGGAACCCTTAAGTGGTCATCCATGACAACCCGCTTCACTGGGGTATAAGTATGAGGTGACGAACTCCATTAGTGATCAATCTACATGGGAAAGGCGAGAGTACATACAAATGAAATGAGACAAAAGGTTGTTGATTTTCATAAATCAACCAACGGCTATAGAAATATTGCAACATGCCTGAAAATACCCATCTCCAATATTTGGGCAATAATGAAGAAATTTAAAATGACTGGAGCTAAGATCAACCTGCCAGGAAGAGGACGCATGTCTGTTCTGCCCACACTCGTAGTGAGAAGGATCACAGTTACCCTACGTGCACACTGTCAACAGTGACGGAGTTCGGCGACTATCAATGGCAGGGCAGATGTTCTCTGCATCTTGAAGTCCTTTCTCTTTTCTACTCACTAGCTAAAACTCACTCGCTAGCTAAAAGAAACTGACAAGAAACTTATAATTGCGGTGTCCGGTTGCCCCATTATTTATGATGATTCTCTGGCTTCATACAGAGATACCATTCTAAAAATGGAAGCATGGAAGGTTTCCCCTTATACTTGTTGACTGATTGTCGTTGGCATAAATTAGGAAGATAGGCCCCAACCGAGCAGGCAGTGTGCACGCTAGGGAAGGCTCAGCGACAGCTCGCCAGTGATTGAGCGATTTGCGAGTTGAGCGAGCTGACAGTGTGCACGTAGCATTAGAGAATTGCATTAAAAGAACATCAAATTGATTTGAAATAGAGTGTAGGCATTGTTAATGTTATGTGTGATTTAAGTGTTCCCGTAATTTTTTGAGCAGTGTATTTACGTTGGGTCATAATTCTGGAGGGTAGTGTGACTGACACTCATTGTGTGTCTAGCTACACAGATCCAGTTATATCCATGGATCTCCTGCGAACAGTTCTACAGCCCAGCTTCAATGAGGATATTCTGGGAGTGTTCAGAAAATACATGAAGGTGAGTGTGCTGTGTAATGCATGAAATGGGATTTACTCTAAGTATACCAACATTAGGTTTTGTTTAAAAAAAGGTAATCCATTACATTTGGTAACCTGTTCAAAATTGAGATTCATCTAATTTCTGTGATTTTTTTAGTTAGGGATAACTCTGTAATGTAATATAAGTACTTTGTTACTCTTTGATTAATTTCCCCTTAAACTAACTGCTTTGCCATTTATATGCTCAACATGGACATTTATTTTCTCTCAAATGCCATTTCCTTTAAAGTTCTGCTTTGTTTGTGGTAGTTTTTTGAAAAAGCAGCCAGCAACGTGAAGGAGAATGTTGAGGAGGACGTCCAGACCGACCAGCTGATCCGAGAAGCCTGCAGAAACTGCTTGGAGAATGTAAGATGACAGTCTCTATTCAGCTGTGGTTAACACGCAGAGACCTCTGTCAGTAATGTTCATTTCCTGTCCCTGATCAGGCCAAGCAGCTTTTCTCAGACGGAGAGAAAACCACAGTGGCAAGACCTGGCTTTGAGCCTCAAGTCAAGGTAAAGGAAGATTTGAAATAGGCAAGGAGCATGATGACCTCAGGACTTTACTCAGGAAATTTGGGCAAAAGTCTGTCTTCCACTATCCCTTCTCCTGACCAAGAAACCGAAATGTGGCCCAAAGTTATTAATTAGTATCCATTCAAACGGAATTGTTACCTCTTCCCCTCATTAGCTTGTTTTTATTAAAGATACCCATTTTCCTCCCGTTTTGAAATAATTCGCCCTTTGAATCAGCCTTTTTTTCTTATCTGGCACAACACATTTGGTGGACAGGAGTTCAAATTGCGGCAGTGGCTAATGACGGTGCCCGGAGGACTGTATAGGAAGCTGCAAATGTAGCTCAGCACCGCCTGGGGCAGATGAGTAGGACGTTGGCCAGGACAGCCTTGTTTCATCATGCTCTAGTGACCCCTTGTGGTAGGCCAGGTGCCTGCAAGACAGTCCTCTTTAATTTGAGGGTATTTGCATCCATAAACTGTGAACTGTGCAGGAATTACAGCATTTTTTATTCATAGTCCGTCCATCTTAGAGGAATTGGTAGGTCAGTAAATTTTTTTTTGCTCCACACTTCCCACTTGCCATCACTGGTACTTGTATTTGTCTCATCTGTCTACAGTAACTTTTACAGAACTCTGTTTTTGTTAGGCCAGCCTGTTTATGTGTCTTTAGGCTAGTGTTTTTGCACCTTGTGGTCAAGCCTCTGTTGTAGGGATACCATTCTACTGATGCCATTTCAATTTCAGCAATAATTTGTTTTCTTACAGCGTGCAAAATTGGAGGAGGATTCAAGTCAACGGGCCAGCCCTATTCCGAAAAAGGTAATAATTTTCTATATTAAACCTTTAGACTTACAGACCTTAACCCTTGTAGAATAAATTCACCGTAAGTGGCATTATGAGAATATTTTTTTTTTTCTTCAGCGAAAAGGGCGTCCCACAGTTCCTGTTGGTTCCTATGACAAATGTGTTACATATAGCAATACGTGAGTATCTGGATGTCAGACCAGACTTTCACTTTGTTGCCAGTAAGCAGTTTTGGTTTCATTGTCAAGTTACAAGTAAAATCAGTAGTAAATGTAAAATGCTATGATACATATGTTCCCCTGTATTCTAGGCCTAAGCCCAAGACATCAGAGCCTGTGAAGCGTGAGGGACCAAAGGTATGTTTATTCAGGGCTGTCCAGAATTATTGGCACCTTAAATATGACTGAAAAATAACCAAAAAAAGACTGAGAAATGTCATTGTTGTTTATCAGCTTGATCTTACACTGAAAAAAAGATATGAATCTAACATTTCAGTTGAACATTGTTCATCGATATATTGATATACACATTCCGATTAAGATTTTACTTTTGAAAGTTTATCTGTGTCTTTGGGAACTCATTCTTTGAGGAGTGCCATCCAATGAATTTTGAGGTGTTTAATTGTACAAACATGAATGTATGTTTTAACATATTAGAAAACCAAAACAAATAAAATAAAAAAGAACAAACAAGAAGTCAAAAAAACAAAACAAAAACAAGTATACCTTTCCCCTCACTCCAGAGTCATTGGTTAGCATTTTGTTCCATGGGTTAGTGCATTTTAATTTATTTTAATTTTCTACAGTGGGACCCTTCTAGATTGAATGAAACAAGCACATTTGTTCTTGGGTCCAGAGCAAACAAGTAAGTTAAATTAATTATTATAAATGTTTAGTTTACACAGACTAAAAGAAGAATAGAATTGAGTTACATAGGAATTGTCCAACTGTCTGCATTTCAATGTATTTATTTTATGTTTCTAATAAAACCTGAAATCTGTTCATCTGTAGGGCTTTAGGAATGGGTGGTACCAGAGGACGGATATACATCAAACATGCTGACCTTTTCAAGGTAAATCTCTCTCAAACTTACAATTCCGGCACTTAAACTCTCTACGTCTAATTATCACAAAATGTTTTCTCGTGATAAATATAATTATATTTGTATACAATAAAACAGTGAAATGTAAGGAAGTCTAATCCAAAATACTTGTCTCATAAATGCTTTAATAAGTAATAAATGATCATGGTGTTGTTTTTTGCTAACTTATAGAAAGTAGCCTCTGATTTGTCATTGAATCAAAATCAATATATTTCTGCTTTCATATCAGAAGCATCTCGTAGGTTAGATGTTTAGGTTGGGTGTTTGGATATTTTTTTTTTGGGATCTATTTGTTGATATCCTCGACCGTATACCATTAGGTTGGTTGAAATTTAAGTCATTTGGCAGACGCTCTTATCTTTGGAATTGTCACGTATTTGGACCATATTTGCAGTTGCTCTGAGGTGTAGTCAGATAATACCGTTGCCTTGCTTCTGTCATTAGGCAGCACATCAGAAGTGGATCCTGACAAGTAGAATCCCTGTCTGGTAGAATGAGGTTGTTCCACTGAGCTGGACTCATCATCCACAACGGTGGCTCCCATAGGGAGTGTGTGCCAGTTTCTTCCCATCCCTACATGGACATTCTCAGGGGCAGAGAGTCTGAGTTTGATGGATTATTCCTTCTTCATTCAGTATCTCATATTTTGTATGCAAACTCTTTGTTCTGTGTCAAGTCCTACCCATCGCTTACTGAGTCACAGACATTTAGAGTCTGACTTTAAACGAGATCCCTTCCTGAAACTGTGTCTATCACAACCGTTTTTTAAAAAAACTCATCGAATTCAAGGTGGAGTATAAAAGAAGCATATTCATTGAGATTGCCCACATCGACGTGTTTGAAAATGTACTTCTTAAATTCCTTGTGACAGGCTTGTCAAAATTGAAAACACCTGGAATTTTTTTGTATAATCATGTTGGGATCTTACTGACTATTACATTCAGTGAATAGAATTTAATGCTTTTTGTTTTGGTGGTTTAGGGTTAGCCTGTAAAGTGAATGTGGTCACTTTCATTTTGGTTCTCTAGCTGTGACATAACTATAGTGTCTTTGACTGTTGTGGTAATGTTCGTACCAATGTCCCCTTCCTTGGTCGGTGTAATGTGTGGGTGTTGCAGGTTGTCTCAATATTCTGAGCTGGTAGGATACTGTTTTAATGGTTCCCAAACCACAGGCCACTTATCACCCACTGAGCACTCTTCTCCAGGCGCACAATGTTCATATCGCGTTCCGCTGAAAACCTTTTCTCCATAATTGCTCCGTACAATTTAAAAAAAACAAAATTTAACTAACACTACATCTACTTCTGTATATTTTTAGGCTACCGTACTGAGAAGATGCGCTCAACATTTCAACAGAAAGTTGTAGGCCTTTCCAGTGATGAAGCAAACTGTTTAAATAGCTCTGTACTCTAACAAAATTGTACACCCTCCACTGCATCTCCACTGTGCTAGTTCTCTGCCCCAGGCCTGTTTGATTCATTTAGGATGTCATCGAAAAGCAGTGATTCCCTTGCATTAGAGCTAGATTATATGTCAGGAGCTTTAAGTAAATGAGCGATGCTTTAATTCTGTAATTTTTCAGTTCAATACAACGTTTCATAGGATATTATCCCACACAGAAGGCCTAGGTCCAGTAGCCACGGGTCATCACTGCAGTAAAGGCCTAGGTCCAGTAGCCACGGGTCATCACTGCAGTAAAGGCCTAGGTCCAGTAGCCACGGGTCATCACTGCAGTAAAGGCCTAGGTCCAGTAGCCACGGGACATCACTGCAGTAAAGGCCTAGGTCCAGTAGCCACGGGTCATCACTGCAGTAAAGTAATGGTTTGTTTTCTTCCTTAGTATGCAGCTGATGCTCAGGACAAACACTGGTTGGCCGAAAGACAGCATATGAGAGCCACTGGTGGAAAGATGGTGAGGGTTCTCTAACAAACTGTTAACTCTTGATCTTTCTTTCTGCAACAAACTCAAATGTCTTTCTGCTTTAGCCAAACTCCTCTTGCCCTAATTTCTGTATGATTCTGTGTCTGTTTTTTGTTAAATAAATAGAAAATGTAAGAAACACAAAACTCTGCTATGCAGGGTTGGAAAAGGCACAAACCGATCTTTGTGGGAAGTCTAAACCAATTCACATAGAATTTGAGTTGTGAGTTACGGCTGTTATTGTCATTGAAAATCGAATATGTGGATTTTGTGATGCTTTTTAAATCTTTTTCCAGGTGTTAAGGACGGGGCAGTTTCTACATATAGCACCTTTATTTAATTGTGGACCACAAAATGTATGAATGAGTGTGAGTGATAAACATAGAAGCAAACTGAAAATGTTATGTTTTCATAGGCTTATCTCCTTATTGAGGAGGATGTCCAGGACCTTTCTCTGAGTGACGATTACAAGTAAGGAAGACATTTTGTTTCACTCCCCAATTTCCTTAATCAGTTGTCATTGTCCTGAGTGGTCTTGGTTATTGACTTCTTAACCCGGATAACTGCATCCTAGTATATCTTGGGGGGAGGGGTTCTCCAAAGTTTACTATGAGGATTTTGCTGTGTGTTGTTCATTGGATGTTTTTCTACAGGGATTGTCCCGACCTGAAAATGACCCCAGTTGAATTAAAGCCTTTCACTGTTCCCGGGTGGATGATTGAGAAGATGCAGAAGGCCATGGAAGTCCAAAGCTCAGGCAAGGAATAAAGTCCTAGTCTGTCTCAGCAAATTACACCCTAGATAGAACACTTCTTTTGACCAGAGCTGCACATGGCCTGGTAAAAAAAAGGAAAAAAAAGTTCCATTTTGTCCTAGAAAACCACGTCAAATCACTGGCGACTGAACTTTGTCTTTTCTGCCCATGTAATTTTGGATGCAGTGTGATTTTATGCAGCAAATGATCAGTGCCCTTTAGGTAAAGAAATGTGCCCTTTTTTTGCTGTAACAGTAAAAGGGGCCCTATGGGCGCATATGGGTCCCTTGGTAATGAAAAGTTCTTAGGGCAAAGGGGTGCATCGCCCCACATGAAATTTTAATGTAATGAGTTTTCTACTGTTGTACAGTCATTTTGTTTTCAGATCTTACTAAACCATTCTCAATTTTATATGGTGTAATATGTCTCTACGATGTCACTTTGCTGTGTTTTTATTTTTTACTCTGAAGTTTCAAGAGCAGACCGGTGTTTTGTTTTGATTTAGCCGACTGTTATAAAAAAAAAAGGTGCTTCGTGATCACTTTGTTATTGTGAAGTAATTTCGATGCACAATATCTAAAGTATTTTGTATGAGCATAGTTATATTTTTTCTTTAGTTTTTGGGTGTTTTTGTTATTTTATTATACTTCAGGCATAGTAGGCCATAATTTTCTAGCAAAGAAGTGAATCAAACTTTATCACGAAATAAAGCAATGGCTATGTCTAGTTTATTCCGTATGTTTGTCTGGAGGTTTTTGTTTAAATAGTCTGCAGCCTTTTTATTCCAATGTCCCTTATTTCTACCACATTCATTAGTTCCTGAGTAAGCAGGTTTGGTCAGGCTCTTCGGCTGACGACGTCTCAGGGATTTCTTTTTGAGGGTCGATTTCTTTCTTGTTGGAATGTGTGATAGCAGTTTACAATGATAGCATTCTTTCTGTGGATTATGAATTATTTTGTCCATCCACCCATTCAGTTTTCCCATAGCAGTTCTTACCTCATGACAAACAATGTTAGCATATACCAAGTTATTGCTTACTCATCATTTGCAATTGTAAAGCTTGTAAAGCTACACTTGACAATTAGGGTGCATAGCAGAACTACCTGATATTGCAGATTTGCTTTAAAAAGGAAATCCTGATACCTATTTGTGTTTTTAAAGTGAGTAAAAAAGGGTTTAAAAATGTACCACATATGTGCTGTGTCTAAGGCAATCTGCAATGCATGACTAAGAACGGCACCTCTAATGTTATTGCTAAAATATGCAGTCAGTACTTCACAATAAGTAGTTGTTGATGACGTTGTTTGCTGAATTACTAAAAGGTGAATAGATTAATAAGAAACTCACTCGACCACACCCACAAATTGAGTCAAAGTTCTTCATTGAGTCACCACTGTAAACGATCCAACACCGTTGTGATTTGTAGACATGTAGAAATTACAGAACTGCCCAAATAGCTGCTGTGTTCTTCAATACACATGTAACCAGCTCAAACCTATGATTTGTAATGCTTTCTAGTCAGGAAATACAGCTTGCTTCATTTTCAGATCTATGACATCCACTCACATGATTATAACGTTATCACCTTCCTGGAAAGGGTGATGAGGTAAGCACTACAATATCCTTTCTATTGAGAATTTGTTTGGAAAAAGGTCATGCTTTAGCTGTGATCTTGGTAGCAGCTGGTTTTTCCAGGAACGTGGGGTATTGGGAACATTGGGGCAAGCTGAAGTACAGCAAATACACTAAGCATTTTTTATGTTTTCCCTTTCAACAGTTTATGGTCTCAGGTTTTGTTTGGCAAGCTGTTTTTACATGTGTTCTCTGGAACTTAAGTCATTATTTAAGAGCTGCTATTACTTATTATTTAGCTACTAGTAACTATTCAATGTGTTACTAGAAACCTTTTCAGTTTTAATAGTAAAAGCTGATTATATACTTATTTTTTAGTTACTAGTAACCTTTTCTGCTTACTAGTAAAAGTAGTACTCATTCCATAAGAACTAGTATCTTATTTTAATCATTAATAGTTGCTGTTCGGTTTTTTACATTGAACTTGAAGGGGCACTGCAGATACCAACAAAAAACGTCGGACTAGTTGCTATTTTAATTCTTTACTAGTCATTATGGCAATTTTACTTGTAAAGATGTTATAGTTATTGTGCGTATTCATAATGAATAGTCTAGGTTTTCTGTAGTCGTCAATATCTTAATGTTACTAAACACTATTAAATACTAGTAGCATTTCAGCAACAACTAGCCCCCATTTGAATGAAGACATCAACATTTATTTCTCTACTAGATAGTTTTATTTTATTTCTTTTTTTTTTTTTAAACCATTCGTCACAAATAACTAGTAAAAATGACTTGATGATGTAGCGGTTCAACCTAACACACATCAACTTTCGCCGCGTATGTTCATGTCAGTGGAGACCGTCCGCCACGGCGTGGGAGTCGCCAGGCCCGGTAGAAGTCTCCGTTGCAAACAGACTCCGCGTACATAAAAATTATTCAAACTTTGCGTCATTTCAGGCAGCTAGAGTTCATCAACATAACTGCTTCTTTGTAGGCTAGTTTTTCGTCGTAAAATGTCATAAACAGGTTACGAAAAATTTACCCAACGAAACTTTCTTTGTTAATGGTAATTATTACAGTTCTGGATGTCTTTAGTTGGAATACGTTTTTGACTAATAAAAACGGAACAGCAACTAGTGAGAATTTGAAAAGTTACTAGTGACTAAAAAAAGAACTAGTTGTTTTTTAAATCACTAGTAAATTCTGGGGGAATACATGATAAAAAGGCTTTCCATACTTTCTGGATTGAGTGACTAATCTTCATTGAAACCAAAAATAAGAACTATAAAAATAATATAGGGACCTAATGTGATCATTCAACACCGAATAATATTTCTCCCAATCACATCGAGGAATTTCGTAGTCGCATTCTTCTGAATGGTTACTACGGGTTGCTTTGTTTTAAACCTGGAGTTACGATTGGGCGTATTTGCAAACGAGGCGGTTACCCGAATTTGAGAAAGCAATTTTAAACGGGGGGCGGGATAGAAACATTTAACACAGTTTGAATATCTCCGTAGCAGAAGAACAGAGTCGGCGAAGACAAAACAGGCAAGTATTGAAACAAATTAGTATTTATTGATACATATGCATTCTGGGCTGGAAGTTTTAAATTAGTCAACGTTACATCGCCATAGCTAGACATTAAACCAAATCAGCTTGCCAGCGTAGCAATGTGAATCTACAGTTCTAATTTTAATGCCGTTTTCTGATATAGCTACACAAAACTACTTAACGTTAACCGTTACCGGTACATTAGCTAGCCACACCGTACTGAAGCTAGCTAACTAGCTACGGTATCGACGTTCGCTTTCTACAGTACAGTAAAGTATTTTAGCTTTTGTTCATTGTAGTTCGCGAACTAGCTACTGTAATCAAGCTAACTAAACTTACGTTATAACCAAATGACTACAGTATATAGCCAGTTAGCTAACACGTTACTTACCTGTGTTAGCTGGCTATAATTGGCTAACCCCCATATAGCTAGGAATTTATGTAACTATAGCTAGCTTTTTACATGGCTACCGCTGAATACCCGAAACTTCTTGCTAACGAGATGTACAGTATTTTTTAGCTCATAGGCTCTCCGTACAAGTCAGCCGATTTAAACGCCTGGCTAACTAGCTACAGTAACCATTGCTTGCTAACCTAGCTGAAGTCTCTAGGTAACGTTCGCTAACTTGTTCAGTTAACGTCATGACAACACCCACGTTAGCGCGAAGCAAAATACCTATATACAATAACGCTACGACGTGGAAATTGTAGCAAGCTAACTAGGTATGTTATCTTTGTTACTGCTGGTAGGTGACTAGCGTTCAATATTTGGGAGAACATTAAGTTGGCTAAATACTGTACTGTCCTCTTGTTCCCTCAGTATAAATATGGCATCACAAAATATGGACCCTGAAGCAGCCTCATCCACAGCAGCTCTAAAAGGCAATGAAACTGGGGGCAGTGCAGCTAAGGGCTCAGTCACCAAAAGGTTTGTGACATTCATTCGCTAGCTAGTTACTGTTACACTAGTAGTTATGTTTGCTGTCCAAGTTGTTCAAGGAAATGTGCAAACGCGAGATTCGTAATGAAGTTCAGCTGTTGTAATGAACCAGTGTTCTTCTGTAACAGTCTACTGGTTTGCTAATTGACAATGTAACATTTATTGTTGACTTTTGTGATCAAGCAAGTTATTAACAGGTTACTTTTACAATAACATCCTGTATATAAGATTGAAATTAAAATAAGGATCATAGATTACTTGTACTACTGATAATGTGGTGTGGACTAGTCAATGTACACAGTTTGTGATTCACCTTTAAATATTTTTTCTTCCCCTTAGACTTCAGCAAGAACTGATGACGCTAATGGTAAGTGTTCCCTCCTAACATTTTAATCACAATAGTATATAGTTATATTTGTGGAAAACCGGTAATTTGCAATGTTTTCTTGTTTTTTTTTTTTTTTACACCTGTGATTTAGATGTCTGGAGATAAGGGGATTTCAGCTTTTCCAGAGTCTGATAACCTTTTTAAGTGGATCGGAACGATAGATGGAGCACAGGGAACAGTAAGTCATGGTTTGTTTCTAGTGCAGGTGTCAAAAGTTACTTGGGTGGTATGATCATTAATGTAGATGGCATGTGCTCTATTCTACCATGTCCACATTGTTTTGGCCATATCTTGTTGTCTGTCATTTACCCCCTGAAAACCTGTGGCTTAATATGGGAGTCGGGAACCTCATTGCCGTGAGCAACTTCAGCAATATTGTTAACTTGTCTTCCATCATGTGATCTCTTAGGTTTACGAAGGCCTGCGCTACAAGTTGTCATTTGAGTTTCCTAGTGGCTACCCTTACAAAGCCCCGCGGGTGAAGTTCATCACGCCCTGCTTCCACCCCAACGTTGACGATCAGGGATTCATTTGTCTGGATATCTTGAAAGACAAATGGTCTGCTCTTTATGACGTGCGGTCCATCCTCTTGTCCATTCAGAGTTTGCTCGGAGGTGCGCTTGTTATTGAACTTGAAGTTTGCTTTCACGTTTTCAGCCGGCTCGCTCCCGTTTATCAACACAGATCATTAAATCACTGTCTTTTTGTTACTCTCTGGAGGGATTTTGCCTTTTCAACTTGTTGCCTCACCCCAATCTGTATGTCCTAGAGCCCAACAATGAGAGTCCCTTGAACACGACCGCTGCTGGGCTTTGGGATAACCAGGAAGGTCAGTATGTGGGGAAATGTCTGTCCCGACAGGTGCCTGCCGGTTTTGGTTTTGTGGTGCCGTTTGGGATGTCCACAGTGTGTACTGGTTATGGTCATGTTGTTAACCTTGTACTGTTGCCTGTCCCTTGCAGCCTTCAAAGCCCATTTGATGTCTACCTACGAGAACTGACCCAAGATCTTACAGTCTGTCTTATTTCTGTGTTTGTCTCTGCTTCTGATAATGTAAATTTAAATGCGGTGTATGTCTGTACAATATTTTTATGTTTCTATGTGAATAAAGATGTCTTTATGTTAAAACCCGGCTTTTGTCATAGTTCATCTTTATTCATTGGCAAATAGAAATGACATGCCTCGGTTAGAATGTAGCGCATATGCAATGATACTTTTTATTTAAGGAGGGGAAAAAGACAGTGAGACCGTGGGTCTCTTACAAGAGGTCTGGGGAAAAAAGAATGCCATGCTAGAATGGCATTGCACGATTACATGTTTACAGGTAACTACAGGAAACTTAAGCTAGTTGTGCTTGCATTATGCATACACGGATTAAGTGAGGATTTTCTTAATTCTTACTGACAACCTTTGGTAACCTGCGTTCAGACTACGCCCTGCTTTTCAGGTGAGCAGGCACAACATGCAGCCGAATTTACAATTTGGGGGATGACAGCACCCGGACATTTTACCACCCTGGGACACCACCTCTACCTCCATAATCTCCTCTAGAGTTTTATCCTGATCGTCTGCTGTGTCCTTGAACTCAGCACCCTCAGTCCAGGCCTCTTGAGTAGACTCCACCGCCCAGAAAGGAATACTGACTTTCTGGAGCATCTCCTTGATCATGGCATCAATTTGGGTGATGTGTGTCTGAAGGTCAGGGTTCTGCTCCACCTCTATTGCTACCCAGGGGTTTAGCATTGACGCGATTTGAGCGGCGACCCCGCTGAACTCATCTGAGGCCCCGGTCTTGACCAGGGCTCTACGGTCATTCTTCTGTTTCAAAGGGAAGCGATCTGTTAAGTCACCAAATTTGTACAGGTCCTGTTGGAGATTTTCTAATCCGGTAAGGAAGTGGACCCACAATTGCTCCACCTTGTCGCAATCCTCCTGGCCAGGGACTGTCTCCGTCAGTAGAGGCACCAGCTTTCTGTGCAACCCTAGGTGATGACACGGCAGATACACTGTTGAATAACTAATTGTAAACCTCCAAGTCCCTTGTGATTTAAAGTTATGAAACATTTGAATATGTTGGTACTGTAACTTAAAGGAGCCATATGTAAGATTCCTACTGTACTAGCATACATAAAAGAAAATATGTCCAGTATACATCAGAAGGAAATGTTAAGTTGGTGCTTAGATATTTGCTTTCATAATTGTTCTGAGTGCCTGATAGATTTTCCTTTTAAACTTTCTTGCTGGTCTGTTTATCAGTTTTCTTTTGTAAGTTGATACTCACTTTAGACACTTGCGGTACTTCCCACCCTAAATCGCCACGGACTATCTAATGCTATTCCCTTCTCATTCGGTAAAGCAAGCAGGACACAAGTTATTGTTTAAAATCAGTCTAAACATTACTGGTGGGATTCTACACCGAGTCCCCCTAATTGGGAAATTTCCCAAAGTTTTAGGGTTGTTTTTTTTTTGGATCAGGTTTAAATGATGTAGATGTTTGGTTGTGTTATCCAATACCCTCTGGTGTTGTAAAAAGTGAATATGAGGGCTTTGGTGGGATTTTTTTGTGCCATCATTTGGAGTAAGTGCCAAAAAAGGAAAACCAGCCTGGTTTGCTGTCATACCGTCTTGGTTGAAACCGTCCTTTTTTCCTAGAAATGAGAAAGTTGTCAAATCCTATATTTAGTTTCTTTAGCAGAGTCATATCCAGATATTTATAGTAGTGAGTGTGTGTTTTCCATGCTAGTCTGCTGTGGGAACCGAACACGCCTTCACCAGCTGAGCTACACGGGAGGTGTTGATGTCCAAGTAGCCTCACCCTCAGCGGCCTTACCTGTGCAGACTTTGTGGGACAGGGCTCTGGTGTCATTCATCTCCTCTCTCAGAGAGCTGCTGTCTGAGTTGCTACCGACTGATGTGGCCATTTGTTGAAAGCAGGCGGTCACCTTGCTCAGGGCCTCCAGGGCCCGCTCACATTCGGTGACCTGCCGTTTCCTGGTCTGGACCTCATCCACTGTCCTTTGCCACCGATTCATCTGAGGCTGGGAAGAGAATAGTCTAGGAATTTAATCGGGGCATGTGTTCATGGTTATTTTTTGATTGCCAAATCGTCTGAGTAATGTCCAATCAAATAGACGGTGGGTTTCAGGTGATTTGGAGATTATATATATTAATAAATGCTAACACATCCAGATTAATTCCATACATTTTGTTTTGTTGAATCCTAAATTTCCTTCTCACTCATCATTATTAATGAGTCATCTGTTTTTTTCCCTTTCCAGTTATGAGGGTACGATCAGGATAGATTTACAAGTGTTCCTGAGGGTCTCAGTTAAAATTCAACATTGAGGTATTTTTAGGCCAAACATAACCTAAAACATTTGAGAATGTTTAAGTATTATTTTCTCAATGAAGAAAAAATGCAATCGTTTTATTTGTCTCAAAAAAAGGTGTGACTTTCCTGCAATATAACAAATGTTTTTATATTCTGTTAATAAACGCTCTCTCTGTGTTTGTCCATCTGAAACCTGCAATATAAAGCTAACAGTGTTAGTTTGCAAACGGCTTCATCATATGTGGTCCCCTAACGGTTGGCCATCCTAAGTTGCGTATTATGAAGCTATGAGGAGTCGATGGACACATTTTATGTAATGTCTCAAAATAGAAGGCTGGTGCCTAACAGTTGGAGATACAAACTGATAAAAATAATGCTTGACTCAGAGACTCTGTAACAAAGATTTGTGGGTATAGTGTATGACACAAACACTTAAGTATCACTCAAATGGCAAGCAAGCAACAATGTTCACTGTAAAAGTAAAGTTATATTTCCTTAATACTGTGTCAAGCAGGGTTAAAAACAGCAACATGATACTCATCCTCTCCCTTGTTATATTTTAATAAAAAATAATAATTAGCATTAGCAAAAGAACACTTCAAGCACATCTAGTTTGGGGTTAATGTGTCAATTTTCTGTCCCCATCAAAAACAAATGGATGGGAGACAGGTCTGTATAATGTATACAAAATAATTAACTGACAGTTTTCACTCAAAATCTTTGACGGTTTTCACACTGACACAGCTCTCAAATATCTGCTGGGCCAGCGCAGATGAAAAACATCCTGACGAGTTAACCCTCCAACCAGTTCTTTATAGGGGGCTTCACAAGCAAAATCTTTGCGAATCGCATTAGACCCTTTTAATGACACACAAGCGACTTTTAAGTGACCAATGCCCCTGTCACTGCATTTGAAACACAATAGAGTTATTAAGCTACTTACCGACTTATGCACCACGAAACGTCAAACTAAACCCAGAACCCACCTTCTTTTTGAAGCGTCAGGGTGTCATGCTTCCTTATAGCTCAGGGCCAGGTTGACAGCCTTTGATGCAAGACAGAATATAACTGAGAACCACCCAAGCCTTGGTATTGTGCTGTTTCTCTCAGCCCTCTGTGTGGAGTTTCCTCTCTGGCAGTGGTGGGAACGGGTCTTCAGGGAGACACTTTTCAATTAGGCCAAGCCAGGCAGCTGAGGCCCATGGAACCACTTGTCCTCGTGATTCTCTTCCGAGTGATTCACATCGATTGGGGACAGACAACAGCTATTTACCTCATCAATTCACAAGAGATGATCTCTTTCCCCGATCGTATACAAGAGTTGAAAATAGATTAAAAACTCTAGTCCTTGGGTTGTAGCCTCTGACAGTGATTAGTTGAGTCTTGAGTCTGATTTTTTATATGGGGCCACAGCAAAAATGAGTACTGTCGGGACAACTTGGGGTTGGGGTTCACGGGTCAAATGGCCTGGGAGTGTTTCCACCAGACCAAACGGATGTGCACGCACATTAGGGGCCTAATACTGCTTTTGATTGACAAAACTTTCTAGGCTCTGATGAATAGTTTTGATTGGGACTCAATTTTTCTGTTTCATGGCTCTCCAGTGTAGACTAACAAAACGCTTTGAGGAGCCAAGGGCCACAGTGTTGCTCCCATCTGCCAGGTCTCCGGAGCAACGGTGCTAAAATTAGCTCATCGTGTTAGCAAAACCTCAGCACTTCATCAGAATGTGTTTGTGGGGCTGGAACCCAGTCAGACATCCCCAAATCATAGACATTTCACTTGGGGTAATTCTTCATCTTTAACACATAAACATACTGGGGATTTTATTTTGATATCTCTGGCCTCTTGAGCGTAGTTTTAATTAAGCTACGTATGCCCATCTTGGTTTTCATATCTAAATAAATTATGCAAAAATCAACTTTTATCATTAGCCATTTTTTGTGCTTTTTACAGGAGACTTATTCCATTTCATTGTAATATTATAACTCATTTGATTGTAGCCTATTAGTGCAAGTTGAAATTCAATTTCAGTAATTTAACATCCGCTTTTATCTGCGGCAACTTACCAGAATGCACACAAACATGAATACTTCCTGGTACTGGCCCCCTGTGGGAATTTAACCCAAAACCCTGCTGTTGCTCTTAACAAATGATGAGCAACATGGGACCGGAATCCATTCCCTGTGTAGCGTGCAGTTACCGGTGAAATGTAAACAAGAACAGCAACAATCACAAAAGTGGCTCGAGTCTTTATTTGAATATCCAGTAACAGTTTAGACAGTTTGTCCATTTCGAATGCAGTGACACAAGACGGGTTGATATTACAACGTTAAGTTACTACGGGAACACAGAAAGACACGCCTTACAAAGGCAAGTTCCACGGTACACACGGAGCCAATGCTTTACGTCGGAATGCGTCATTAGAACTATGGCTGCTCATGGTCCCGCGGCCGAGGGGCCCAGCGGACCAGGTCACCTACCACGCTATCACTTCACGTACGGTCACTGCCGCGGGAAAACGAGAGAGGGTTATATTCTATGTTTTAACAACACAGTTCGGTAATAATTGAAGCCCATTCCGCCGAGCAGTACGAACAGACACAACAGCAGTCTGATGCAGGTTGAGCTGTGTAATAAGAAAACCATTTTAACGAACTTTCACGGGTTGACTTGTCACGGTTGTTCCAGTGGAAAGCCCTTCGTGTACAAATCCATACAGTCACTCTGAAGTCTTCATGTCAGTGCTGGTATCATCTGAAGGAGTAAAATGTGAAGGTGGGGTTGTACCGTACGTCAAAGACAGGATATACAGTAGTCACAGAACTGTTTTGGCTCGGTCTTTTACAGGTTTTGCTAATGCAGTGTCCACGACCTCGGGGTAACGTGGCGGAGTAAGGGTGGTGGGCGGGATGTTGGGGGGGGGCTATGTGGCTATGGATTGGATGATTTCCTGGCACAGGCATTGGCAGAAGCCGTAGAAGACGCAGAGCAGCAGGGTGGAGGGCACCAGGCTGACCAGGACGACGCCCAGCGTGAGCTGCTGGATCATCAGCAGGTAGATGCCCAGCGGCAGCGACGAGAAGTAGACCAGACACAGGACGCCGATGAGGAAGCTGGGCAGGGAGCGCGAGGTCCATGCGCCGCACTTCTGCGCCGGCAGGTGACAGGGCAGCGAGGCCATGCTGGCGGGCCGGTACAGCCGGACCATGTTGAGCATGCTCATGGTGTCCGACGACTGCGACTCCCCCGGCATCTCCATGATGGTGATGACCAGGCAGTCCGAGGAGCTGTGCGACTGCTCGCCGCCGGCGGTGACGCCGCCCACGCTGTCACCATTCAGGCTGCCGGGGGTGAGCAGCACCTCCCCGCCGGGGGGGATAGAGCCGCCACTCTTCCTGGCTCGGTCCTGGTAGCTGAGGATGGCCAGGATGTTGCTGTCATCCTGCAGTAGCCAGACCTCCTCGTCCGGCACATGGGTTTCGTGGCGGCAGAAGGGGCAGCTGACGATGCTGGGAGACGAGTTCTCCACGATCTTCTTGAGGCATTTGGCGCAGACGCGGTGAAGGCAGCCCAGCAGCTTGGGCTTGCGAGTGCGCGTGTCGTAGCGGTTGTAGCAAATCTTGCACTCCAGTTCCTCCACGGTGTAGACCAGAGGCTGGCAGCTCTGGTTCACCTCCAAGTCCAACTTTTCCAACTTATCAGACTTTTGGCTCATCCTGAGAGGGACAGGAGGGAGCGAAGCCCAGCTAGCTAGGAAAGCAGGTAGTAATGCAGGAGAGCTATACAGGAATAGTGGATTTAAATGGCACAGAAAACAGAGACTGCACCGGGTCACCAGCGGTTGCAGTCTCTGGTAACTTTTTGTCCCTGATTCAAGATTTGTCCCTGCACCGGGTCAGATTTATTTTCCCCGGTAAATTTGAGTAAGCCTGTAACATTTATTTCGAAGCTCAAAAGACGTGGGAGCAAAATTCTGATCTAGAAAACTGATATGATGGCACACTTTTTTTCACTGTAAAAATGCATTTACATACAATAATAGGCTACTTTACAAATTACATATACTTTGCACAGACAACAATCATGCCCTGATAAATATTTTTGACTGGTCCTGAATACCTTAAAACAATGGTAATCGTGTTCACAGTATGTATGCTCAATAGGTTTTCCTTTGCAAACAACGTATAGTGCTGAGTTTACATTAGTGTAGAACTGATGTAGTGCATCCAGACATGGATCAGAGATATTTACTTGTAGTGGTATTCTGTTATCAGACGCTGCACACTCATGGTTTTACAGTGTTCTCACACATACAACATTGGTCAGTGAATTTTGTACAAACTCTTAATTCTGCTGATGTGTTTTCTGTGGGAAACAATCAATACTACAATTTAATGCAAGAACATTCCAGATTTGAAAGTCAAGTCATTTGTAAAGTGGGTAAGAAGCAGAAATATACAACACAATAAGGGGCAGTAAAGATTTTCACAGTTGCTAGTGCCAATATTGCTAGGATCGAAATACAAATATGGAAGGATTTATTTGATTATATCCTTCAGAATATCTTGGGGGTGTTGTACTTCTAGGGCTATGTATTCCCTCCACTGGTATTCTAGAGCGATGGCGCGGTATTCCCTCCACTGGTATTCTAGAGCGATGGCGCGGTATTCCCTCCACTGGTATTCCCAGGACGTCGGTCCAGCAGCATGGACAGTCCACTGACAAAAAAAAACACACAAGGAAACATTAGCCTGGAAAATCAAATTAAAAAATGATTTCCAAGATACATCCACCAATTTTTCACTTGATTTTTCGCCAGAAAAGGGGACCACTATTTGCTTATAACACTGTTTTCAAATGCTTTTATTTCATTCTTTTTTTTGTTGCCATTTTCATATAGCGAAACTCTATTGTTTAGCTGAAATGGAATGGTCTTATGTAAGTAAAAAGGGAGTCTTGTGATAATAGGGCTCTGTGGTTCTGACAATACAACTTGTCAGGACCACACAGTTTATTGGGCTACAGATTCTGCCTAACTTAACAGGTCAGTGAAAGTGCACCGCGATGAGCTCAAGGCTTCCTTCCAGTAATTGTCCAGTATTTAATTCTGGTGACATGATGATTGATGCCAACTGAAAATAGTCTTGCTCCTATCCGTAACCATGCAGCCCAGGCTAACCCACATGACATGAATTACTGAGATTTGGTTAGAGTGCCAGCAACCAAATCCAGAGTCGGCACATTTACTGTCTGACTAAACCTTACTCATTTTCAACCATCATGGATGCGATGGAAACATGTCACTTTGAAGTACAATGTCATGTGAGAATCTACCACCTGCTTGAACCACATCTTCACCATCCATCGCCTTCTCCATGTCATCCAAAACAGACCCAAATGACTTTTCGTACTGGTAAAATGGTGTGCTCGAGGCCATTCTAGCAGACAATCTGTGATGTTTATGTAAACATCCACAAATTGTGTCCTAATAGTCATAATGAGTATTTCAAAGGTCCAAAAAATTATTATTTTTAAAAATACATGCACACTCCAACAGGTATTTGAGTGTGCACTATATGTTTGATAAACCTCAGTGATTTATCAAACATAGTGTTGTCACTCTGAAATGCCCAAGAGGCACCAGAGCATCCAGTTGTACAGAAGAATGAAGACCGAATAAAGGCAATGATGTGGCACTGGAAAACACAAATGTGAGGTCGTCCTTACATAGTTAATCTTTGCATCAGTATTTTTGTATAAAATGTTCCTTCCATCAAGATAATCGGTCAACAGGTTGAAGCACAATTTGTTTGCTGTATGGATTGTGTCAATCTCTGACTCTTCATCTCTCTCCAACTCTCTTTCTACCTCTTTCCCATTTACTCTCTCTCATTCTATCCCCACTATCACTCTTTCTCCATCTCTCTCTTTCTCTATCTCTGTCTTTCTCTATCTCTCTCTCTGACTCTCCCTCTCTCTCTCATCTCCAGTTTACTGAAGTCACACTCACCAGCTTGTCAGTTGGAAAGAGGAATGCCTCAACTACAGCAGGAATTAGAGAGAAGAACACCTCAACTACAGCAGGAATTAGAGAGAGGAACACCTCAACTACAGCAGGAATTAGAGAGAGGAACACCTCAACTACAGCAGGAATTAGAGAGAGGAACACCTCAACTACAGCAGGAATTAGAG